>JAVYIG010005220.1:0-141966 GCA_035222895.1 Strongylocentrotus droebachiensis
CTTCATCACCGGGGCTTCCAAGAAAATTCAAACGATATACCCCGAAGCTGCTACATTATTTTCACGCATCTTGTTTCATCATCACAGTCATGTCGTCTGCCAGTCTCTCATTAATTTCTTCGCGACCCAAATTCATGTAAAAAAAAGTATCTCACATCCACTCGTTATTTACACTTCAATTCTAAATGTAATGGAGCAGAAGCCGTCTGTAGGCTATGTTGTAATCCATTGGTATCATGCACTAAGACCGTGTGGTGTGTGTATATTGATGCGGGATGATAATGAATTTTGAAAAAAAGAAAAAAAGTACAAGGGAGTCTGGCGGGAGAAAAGGGCACGCGCATGCGTAATGACGACATTCATTTACTAGCATCCGGCGACATTCAAAGCATAGGATATTGGTATACAATGTGTGCAGATGCAGACTTCCTTTCGTGAGAGATTTGAAAATAAGAAGGAAGGGCACGCTTTCTTTGTTCCACAAAGTTAATTAGAACAACAACACAAAAATATTTCTCGAAGATGAATAGGTGATCTATATAGTTATACTTGTTAATATCATCATTCTCATATTAAAAAACTTCCAAAGTTCGATATTATATAGTTTTATAAAAAGTACGTACACCTGCTTGAAAAGGTAAATAATATACCTTTGTTTGTGATTTTTTTTTTATAAACGACAGGTAACGCGTGTATGACGTCACTGGGTTATTAAGAACTTCCTCAGTGGAATATTTTGAAAAACGCTTTTATGGTCGAGAAGCGGCACGGGTGTGTATAATTATGCTATAATGTGGGGGACGCCGAGACAGAATCTGATAAAGAAAGCAAAAACAAACAAAAAAACAGGGAAGGGTATCAGTACCACCATCGGGAGAGCTAGAATACATCAGTAGCCCCCATCAATCATCTTTAATGTCATTTCAGACATGCTTAACATTCGTAGGCTAACCGCAAGGCATCCAATTTAGAATAATTTTTATGACGAGAAATTGAACATGATTTCGTCCAGCCATATTTGCTTTGTTCAACTGGTATCTTATTTCACACAAAATTAACGCAGTTGTCCTGAAACTATTTTATATAGTAAACAATGAAGCTCAGCCATGTCAGCGGGGTTACGCCGACGATCGTCGATGGGGAAGGGACATCGGTCTTACTCGGTTGATATAAACACCGATATTTAATAAAGCGGGAGGATGCGGGAAGGGGGTCCTCCATCGTATGCCTGATCATCTTCTTTTCCCGCCCTAAAAAAAAATCCCTAGTCCATTTCTTTTAATTGTACATGTATAACCATTTTACCATTCGATTGGGGAAGTGTATGTTTGGCGTAGCTATAGCTACGCCAGTGCCAAAGGTGATAACCCTATTCTCTATCTTAGAACCAAGCTCACAATCATAATCCACGTTCTTACTTATTGACAATTAAAATCAAATCAAGACGTATACAATCATTAGTTTATTAATATTTTAT
Organism: Strongylocentrotus droebachiensis; assembly: GCA_035222895.1. Classification (NCBI taxonomy): domain Eukaryota; kingdom Metazoa; phylum Echinodermata; class Echinoidea; order Camarodonta; family Strongylocentrotidae; genus Strongylocentrotus; species Strongylocentrotus droebachiensis. The sequence continues at coordinate 1,478 of JAVYIG010005220.1, forward strand.
GCACATTTCTTGCAAAATTTACTAAAGGGTCGTCAAGAAAAAGAGCGCTACGGTTTGTTTATATCTTCCCAAACATTACACACATAGCCCAGAGATTGAGCAGATGTATTTAAATACAAGATTATTTTGGGTAACTTTTTGCGTGACCTCATCGGGTCACGAAACCCGAGCTTCGTGGAATGTTGACAAACTTTGATCACCATAGTTACCACTACTCGCCCCTGTATCATTATACCAGATCTGTGGGAGAGAGAAAGCGAGTTGAAAAGCTTGAAATCGGATACATTACGAGCCTCCGGAGAACCTACCGCGCGGGCCCTGAAGCAGGGTATAGGTGGAATGAGGTAACCAATGGATCTCATTTTATTGACCCTGGGTGACCTGAAGGGTCTATCCCTGGTGCCTGGTGGGACACGCCCACCTCCATCAACCACTGTCTACATACACGTGTGTACTTTCATAAGGTATCTTTGGGGTTCAAGTCGGGAGTTTACTTTTGCACCCGGCCTTCTAACCTTTGTTAAATCGAAACTTTGTCAAATTAATGGAGTATTAAACGTTGCCATGTTGAACCGGACCGTCTTATCTAAGCACCTACGGGTTGTAATGAAATAAATCGTAGTCGATTAATTGGGGCTAAAATGTTAGTTTGACTACAAACCTTGTTCTTCATTATATTCAAGTTGTTATTTCTCGTGAACAACGTCCAGAATTTGCGTATAATAGATACTCAAATGCTGCAGATAATTATATAGATGCAAGCATCAAATGAATTTAGAATTCCTCTATTGCTTGATGGCACCATTGTCATTGAAAACTCTGCTAAAACCGTGTATTTTTCAGATCGTTGTATTCTCAAAAGAGGGTGCCTTTTGAATCCAAGTATTTATAGCTCTCGTTACAAGTGGTACAACCATGGTACAACACAGGCATTGTGCAAATTTCTTTGACTTTGCTAAATCTCCAATCTTTTGAAAAGAAAGACATTTTATGCGTGGGCATGCTTGCGTATATACCCTTTAAAAGTGTGCTCGTAGGGGCTCGGAGGGGCTATTAATCTCGGGATCATCACAAAACCCGCCTGTTGACTATGAGAGAATAGTAGGTCTATAGTGATACAAGCTCACAAAGTCTCCTCATTGTCATTAACAAAGAAAAGGAAGTGAATTAGTACCAAGGACTAACTGCACCAATCAAAAGACAAATTTTCCGGTCCGCCACCTTCGTTCTCTCAGTTTCTCAGTTCGAAATTATCTCAACTGAGTGCGAGACAAGCAATGGATGGTGACTACTGAATGCAACAGAACTAGTATGATATCGGTGCTATATTAGCTTTGTGTTCTGTTCGAATATTCGAATGACAGTATATACATACACATTATTCAGTATTATTAAGTATTTTAGGGGAAATAGCTATATTCATATTGATAAAATCCATGTTTAATATCCAGGCCTAATGTGGAAAAGATTAGTAAATAGAAAAGCATAAAACACATTGCTGAGACTTGCTCGAAATAATTATAGCTTTCATAATATCACGCCTTCCATATAACTATAATCATAACAAATGTATATGATGATAGCAAAAGTGGCGTCGTTTGAATATTCTAAATTTGCACAAATTTGCACTGCATGAAAAGCTTGAAGGCGTATAGGAGGGGGTCCTAAGCTTGGGACGATCTGGATTAAGAGAATATAATAACGATGGCAATTAATCATAAACTTGTGGGTTTTCATTGTGAATTTATATCCATATCCTCATGAAATCAAAATCGAGTCCCTCCCTTTTGGAAAATCATATTTATGCTACTACAGGAAAGCACGCTCTTTATGTTACAGCTTGATGCAAGATATACAATCCAACCACACTTCATTGATTTAAAGAAAATAGCTAGACAATCAGCATTCATTAGACAGCTCACTTTGCTTGTTTTGATAATCAAAAATTACATTATTCTCAATCGCCTCTGGTAATCCGTCTGAATTAATGATCACAATAATAAATTTTGCATTAGAAAACCACATGCTAAGGATCGCGGTTGAAGCTTTGATGTCAACGGTTGTTATAATTACCCAAATGGCTGATAATAAGGATGGATGGAGATTGCGTCTCTCAAAAGTTGATAACTGTGCTTCATAATTATCAATGATTTTGATATTTGAATTAAGTTGGCGTTTCAATTTTTTTTAGCAGTAGTTGGATATTATTGCATATCATTATCAAAAGTGTATCATGGGGAAATACAGATACATAATATTTCAAGATATGGAATATCCAATATGTTTTTATCGCAACCCATGCAGCCTGACCACACTTATTTCAATTGGTGGCATCGGAATTATTGGATTGTGTTTTATTGAAAAAAATGCTGGCGGCAAAATAATTACAAGAAAGTGAATTGCGGTAAAGTGTACCGTATTCATGATTACATATTTCTACCAGATTGAATTTGAATCTATATATCAGTGACATGCCTGCAATGGTTTGAATGTATTTGAAAAACACAGGGCATGCTTAAATAACGTTATTCATTTTCCTTTACTTTTGAGATGCTGTGGTATATATCTATAATAAAACCGGGTAAAGCCAGCAGAGTCCGTAGCCCACTGGTATAGTAACATAATTATGGGCTATCAAAATCTGTCAGTTTTCTAGTATTTTTCCCCCGGGTGAATCATAGTGCCAAAACTGCCAAACAATTATATTTTACTTTGTATATTGCTTGGAGGGGAAGACTGAAAATAAGATGAAATATCTGTGATGACAAGCCATGGCAACCGAAATGGCTCACAGACCGAGTTGATAGACAGTGCCATAGTGCTCAACGCGTTATAAATTATCACAGATTCTGCCGTGTGAGCTAGATTGTCAACTATTTTTATGATCACTTCACCTTTGATATTAAACAGAAATCAAACAAAAACTGCAGCGGGTGATGCTCTTAAATACCAGTGTGATGTCAGTAAACGAATGCAATCAATGTACAGGGTGCATAAATAACATAGCTTGATTTTGGAATGGGTACGAGGAGAAATATGAAAAGGGGTACATGAGATCTTACTTAAAAATGAAAAGCAAAAGAAGGAAGAAGTACAAAGATGAATAAGACTATGAATAGATGAATGCAACTTTCACTTATCTAAGGTAAATTTACCATGGATATATATTATATATATACCTAAAGATACTTTTATTCTACCACTCACACCATCATCATTGTCATCATCAGCAGGAGAATCATTATCACAAAATAGATCATCACATCTACCATGACCACTGCACGTCAACACTGATGTCAACACCAATATCACCATCTCCATTATAATAACCATCACTGTAACTTCTGTACACCACCACTATCAATCCCTCTAATATCTTGTATCAGGATTTTTTTTTAATGAGACACCTTATAGTAGAAGGTTGGGCAGGGAATGATTGATGAAATATTCACTGGCATAAGAATAAACAGAATTCCAACAAAGGTCTAAATCTATATGATTATCATTGATTATACTTCAAAGTACTATACTTGAAAAATTAATGGAATTTGTTCTAATATAGCATCTTAAATTGACAAGGAAGCAATGGCGACCATTGGATTTATTGCTCTATACAAATGGATGATTTCATCAGAATTTCATAACAAGGGATTTACACTTTGCTTGAACTTGAATCTCACATAATAATTGTTGCTGATTCACCAACATGTAATAGTCTATCCAATTTCAAGAGAAATCTGCAGCGATTTGCTCCATACGATCATGATCATATTGAACTATGAAATCAGGATTGAAATGTGATGACAAATTGGAAAGATGGCAATTCAAAATAAATCCCTTGCACAATAAATTGACCAATGATTCACTACAATATCGTCTGTTGAGGGTCAGAAGGGCGCTAAATTCTGTGAAAAAGTATATGACTTAATGCCCTTCTTGCTCCAATCAGACGACATACTTCCAAGTTCTTGATACAGAAAAGTCTCATAAACAGTAACTTCAAGTTCAATGAGTTGATATTTATTGATATACCATCTTATGTACAAAAACTACTAAAAAACTAAAGCATAATGGTGCAAAATAACAGGAATCGATATATCTCTTTCATGACTAATAACATAATAAATTTCAATACATTACCAATTTGTTGGTAGATAATATCTTGCTTGTATACATATTATTATTGGTACAATATACACTACAACAATATTGTTCATTCAATCAGCTGGGAAACGGAAGAAAGCAGGAAAATGTGAAAGAGAGGGCAGATATCAGGACAATGAGATAGTAAGCGATGGTAAGAGATAGGTACTATAGATAGACAGTCAGATAAACAGACAATAGTAAGAGAGAATAGGGAGTTGGAAAGAGATGAAAGAGATGAGAGAGAGAGAGAGAGACAGAGAGAGAGAGAGAGAGAGTGAGAGAAAGAGAGTGAAAGAAAGAGAGAAAGAGAGAAAGTGAGGCAGAGAGACAGGCAAAGAGACAGTGATATATAGATAGAGAGAAAGGTGAGGGAGAGAGAGTGAGAGGGAGTGAGAATGAGAGAGAGAGAGAGATGAAGAGAAATGTAGTGGACTGTAAATAAATGTCTTTAAGACATACACAAATACCATTATGTTTGTCGGATACATCACTCAAGTCTTCTGACACATCAATTGCATTAGAAACATTTTCATCAAATCCCATTCCCATCTGCATTATAGGCGGGAAGCTGAATCATGTGCCGCAAATGCACTAATGTGTGTTGCCTGGATATCCATACATTCATAACAACATTACAGACATTATCCATACTTGATACTGATCACAAAACTACCCAATCAAATTCATTGCCATTTTCAATGTACAAGGAGGTGCTAGCTTTGCATGCATCGATCATATGATTTATCTTTTTAGGGATCATCAACTATTAAACCCATAATCAAATGAAAATATAGTTTCTTCGCAGGGAGAAAAATAAAGATTGTCAGGTACAAGCAAAAATAAAATCCGTACTTTGGGGGTAATAATCTGCCTCACACTAACACAAGTAAATAATAAAATCTGCAATGTGTGATATAAACCTCCAGTACAAAGTCTCAAAATGGACATTGTAAATTCTTTATCCATTATGCCTAATGGCGTAAAAGCTTCCTCAAAAAGCATATAAAATATCTACTACAGTATGTCATTTCTTCATCTCAGATCTGAATTGCACAAAATACATAAGCCAGGAAAAAACAAAACAGATTTCAAATCACCTTAAAACATGAAAACCATGCACTCAGCTAAAAACTGATAACTGTTAGAGTATGAGCAAAGTGGTCCCATAAATCTTGTGATAGTGGATCCATTTCAATATCCTGCCCTGGTTGCCTAGCCCTTTTTAAAAACAGAACAGCAAACAGAGTGTGTGCAGGGAGCTTTATCTGGCTCAAGGAATTTGAAATCCAATCTGATCTATGGTCTGGTGATGTCAGATGTCTGTAATATTGGACACAATTAAATGTGGAGTTCATGGGCTTTCTGCACTTTGATCTCTCCTCTGGTTAAGAGCCAGAAGGATGTTAACTCTATGTTAAAGGATATCATTTAATGCCTTTCTGGCTCTAGGGCAGATGGTATGATGTTTTTCTAAGAAGCAGCTAGAACAGGATGTGGATTACAAATTGACCCCATACCAGTATTTGAAAGGAAGAAAATAGTAAAGAATGACAATTGTTAGAATAGCAGCGTATCGAATTGGAAGTTTTGGGACAAGAATGGTACACAATATGACATTGCCACTTTACACACTCTCTGGTTAGAGCAGGGAGGGTGCTCAGTTAAATACTTTAACTCAGTTTACGCCCTCCTGGTTCAAAGCAGAGTAACAAACGATATTACATAATTAAATGGAACAATCAACCATTAGTATAGAAAATAGATCTATGGTGTACACAAAATATAATTGCTAACAAATATTGAAAGCATCAGCAGATAACAAATGTATATATAATGCATTCTCCCTATCAAATGAATAGTGATGTAGTAACACAATAGCTAATACTGTATAAGTGAAGTCATTAGGTATTCTCCTCTGCCCTTCACTGTTTCCTTAGTTTATAACATTTGCAATGGCATTTTAACTTGAAAGGAATTTAATTCCAGAAGATCACAGTCACTAAGCATTATAAGTGGTTCATACTTTTACCTTTTATACAGAGAACTTTGTTGAGCAGTTCTGAATTTTGACAGGGACAAACTCCTGGAAAGAATATTTAAAATCCTTCTTCACTTCTAAGTTTGTGATGCAATACTAGTGATTGTACAGACAATAACTCATTTAAAAACATTCTCCATATTCAATTAATACGGACACATTACTTAAAAATGTTATTGATCTTCATGCAATCTCTGTCATAAAATAACATTTGCACACGCACCATATGGACTTTGATTAGACATTAAGCACCAATACATTTAATCAAATTTTAAATGTAATACATTCTACTTTCTAATATATATTAAATGACAAATAAAACAATGTAATCCGTTTTACTTACTACAGAAGCTGTGACAGCTTGCTTAGGGTCAATTAGACTTTTGTTACTTTATGTTGACAACTGCTGCAATACCTTTGCTTGTACAGCCCATAACTTTAGTTCATGTCATAACATCCTTAATTTATATATTTCTTAGAGATTATGACTTTCACAGTGCTCAACTGTATTGCATTCAATAATGTACCAATTAAAACATCATTGTGGTTTGAAACCACTACCATTACATGATGACAAAGTAAACAACTACATTTATTCATATCATCAATGCACTACATTAATTCCCCATCCCGCCCTGCAAGCAACAACATCATCACCACCAGACCAGTAAAAACATTATCCATTCCAAGGGGCTCTTCATCAAACCCTCCAACGTCAGACTTGATTAAATTCTTGGTATATGGAAGGAAAGATGAAGATGGCTGAGGAAGGCATATTGCTCATCAAGACTCTCATTAACCCAACTGATTCTTCATCAGCATGAGCTATAATTTCCCCAGAGGAGCCTCTTGTCATAGCAAGTCAACCAGCCAACATGGTCGTAATCCAAAGAGACATAGGCTGCGTTCATAAGATGGCTTTTCAAGCAAAGCATTATGCTTTTGATGGACGTCCATTTCAAAACATGGGTGTGTTCATTAGAGCTTTTGCAGGTCATAAATTTACATGACTTGAAAGTCCCCACTTTGAAAACTTACAAAGTTTTACTTTCTATAACATAATTCAAGCTTTGGGAAATCTCATGAATACATATGACATCTTATTTATAAGGAACTATGATGGCACACAGGAATACTGCAAGTATAGGCATGGGTGGAGACAAAAAAAGACCTACCGTACTAAGGGCTTTAATAGGTGGTCAATTTGTGTTGCTCCCCTCCCCTAAAAAAAAAAGGACTGATACTATTAAGATAATTTCTTATGATCATGGTACATTATACCAGAAAAGCATGTTTCAGTTGTTGTTTTGATTGGTGTTTAATGTTTCTAATTCTGGATTCACAAAATCTTATAAACGCATGCACAGACACACAGAGTATGTATGGAGTAGACAATGTAATGAGATGTTGTGTCATAGCCTGATGTCTCTCTATGTCTCTCTAGAGAGAGTACCTAGATGGATAAGTTCTTGTTGTTGATACAGACTGTTGACTTTGATGCGGACAAGATAAAATGAGACGCAACATGCTTCCCTAAGTCTCCATCAGTCTTCATGCGGTTACTATGGCAATGCATCCCCATCTCTGTCCCTCCCTTTTTTTTTCTCTCTCTCTCTCTGCATGTGATGTGTGCATTGATATTGATTTGGTATTGATAACAAATCTGAAGTCTACAATAGATTGCCAGGCACTGATTTCTGCTGACGTATTACAACATTAAATCTGAAATTTTAGCTCCCATAGTTGTTTGCTATTTTGATTCAATGATTAAATTGGGCTAAAGGTATCATCATACATGTATACCATCAAACAAATTTCAGGGAAGTAATTAATTAATTTGCACTAATTACTGATTTGTTGAAGCTATGATTGCAGGGGATATTTCTCATTATTGTTCTCTTGCTGGTAGCCAACTCTTTTTCTTTCCTTACATTTTAAGGATTCAAATTCTATGCTAGTTCATCAGACAACAAGTCTTCAGACAACTTTATTTGTGATAAAAACATGACTGTGTACCTGGAAAATTCTATCCTGTTTTGGGAATAACAATATCAATATAGTACAAAGTCCAAAATATACCATAATTACATTTTTGACATACCTAAATAAAATGAAAATGCAGATTATTTGGGGAAGAGGAGTCCCCCTTTTTTAATTGTGTTGCAAAACCATGTATGCTCAAGGATTTGGTTTGCAGATGTGAAAGGGAAATATCCTTAGGCAATTAAAATAATTATTCTGCATTATCAAGTTAAAAAAAGGCGATGAATAACAATAATATTCTGATATTCACAATATACTGGCCACATAGCACAATTCTCCTCTTATCTTTTACTTTTGTTGTTGCTGCACTGAACAGAACGTAGTACCTAAGATGATGAGATTAGGTTGAATATGCAAATATTTTCTATATATAATCACTAAGATGGAAATGATGCATTACAAAAACAACAATAAATTCTGTTTAAATAATAGAAGTGAAGTGAATAAGGGAATTAAATTCCTTTAAAAAAAAAGTTATAACACTGTATTATTTGTCCGCAAAGCTTGCACTTGTTATATACAGACTGAACAATATATCAGGCACGTTTTGTTTGTCTTGTTTCACTGTTAACATAAAATTAAACACTGCCTGCATAAATATTATGTGCGTAGAACCACAGATATACTGCAAACCACTTCAGACTCTTTGTAATTGACTTATGAATCTGGTTATGATTTTATATCCTTCTACCTGAATAAATTGATATATGCTTGTTTACATTTTACTGGTCGATTGATATTCAGTCAGACTTGTCGTCATTTAATGCTTCTATAGGTTTACTTTTAAATACACTTGTTTACATTTTGTTGGTCTATTTGAGAAGAAACTTTCACGTTTGAACATGATCGGTCCTGGAAACATTGCCCACATTGTTAATGTTCAGTCATTTCTTGATCTAGGGTGACAGACAGAGCTCTATTACAATGAAAACATTGTGGAAATGAGGGGAGGGGAAGGGGGGGGGTAGCATGTAAACACTAGTGAAGAAGAGTATAGAATATAATCATTTATATTCATAGGGAGTCTAAGGCAGGGAATAGGGCAAGCTCCATCATATTTTCATATATCTATATTTATATGTCTCAAGTTCTATAACACAACAACAAACCACATTCCGGCATCGACGATGTGCAGGACCTTATTCGATTCTGTCATGTTGGTTCTACGGGGCAGACTTTGGGGTCTTTACAGCAGTAGTAATGTACTATGACTCCGTTGGGGTAGCGGGCAAAGGCGCTGTTCCCTATACGTTTCTTGCAGACCACACAGTTCTTCTCGTCATTGATGACGCAACGCTGGCTCTGGTAGTGAATGTGTTTTTCTCGCACCTAATGAATATGAAATAGATTGATAAAATAGAAACAGAGTTATTACACATGTTTTGTAAATGCAATTTAAGCTTTCAGTGAAATAAACTTTAACCAGTTTAAAAACCCAATTCAGTGCACAGTTAGAACTCAAGTATTGACTCTTCGACTTTCTTACATGACAAGGGTTGGAATTCATATTCTCTCTCTACAACTGCATTCAAAACAATCCTACAAGATACTATAATGCTTGTAAAGCAATTATGAAGACGTTGATGTCAACATTTAAATGTTTTGCTGCCATTATACATGTAAATGTCTTACATATTCTTCTTCCACAGTTTCCAGTAAAACATAATTTGTGCACACAAAAGTCTGCTTCAGACTACAATATTGCATTTACATGTAGCAGGCACACAATACATGTCTGTACATACATAATGCATTTAAAGCTGCACCCTAGAGAACAGATCCTTGAACAATGTATCTCTGCCTCTTCCTATACACCACCTACACCCCCCTTTTTTTTCCTTCTTGTTAAGGCTTCTCACATCACTGAGCCTGATCAATAGGTAAGAATACTTACAAGAGGATAATGAGATTATAAATGATCAGGTAGTATGTAGACTGAATAAAGCAAAGCTCTTTAGATAGGGCTATCATGACACTGGTGAGAAGATTAATTTGAATATGTCAATAATCTACTTAGCTTTGAAGGGTCACTAAAGGGCAATAAGAAATAATGATACATAGTGAGGAAAGAGGGGTAGAAATGGGGTGGAACATAACAATAGGGAAAGGGATCTAGAAGACTAGGTCGGTAGACTACCGGTAGTTCAGAAAAAGATGGTGGAAGAGAGGATTTAAGAGAGAGAGACAGAGAGAGGGTATTATACAACAATACAGAGAAAGAAATAGGGAGATAGAGTGTGAGACATATAGACAGGGAAAGAAAAGCAAGAGGGAGAGACAATGACAGAAAAGAAAAAAGTGACAAAATTAGATGTATGAGGAGCATACAGGGAGAATAGAACAGGGAAAGAGATACCTAGAGAGGGGTAGAAAACAAACAATGACAGCATCCCTATTTTAGTCTCAATCAAACTGAGCCAACTAAGGTGCTGTATGCCTCCATACAAGTACACATAAAGTACATCATCTTGACATATAGTACATCTACATCTACTGCTGACTGACCTACTTAAATGTGGAGGTATGCATCTCATCCCATATGAATCTAGTTCCTATCAACAAACCGTAAATATAACAAGCAAGGAAGCTGGGTTGGGAATATTGCAACGGTGGTGTGAGGCACCTTTTTTTGTTGTCGCTTTCTCAGCTCGTCACTTCTCAAAACATCTGCAGATTCCTACACGTTCCCTGAGCCTATTTCCACCAATTAAGTCCAGGCGTGTAGGCTCATGACAATTTATTTTAATTTTCCAAAAGCCCCTTGGCAGTTATTCTGTTGGATTTCCTTTCCTAAATCAAGTCAAATGTAGATTAATTTAATTTCCATTTAAAATTTAATTTGTAGGTTTTGGGGAATAGAATAGCTTCCACGCAGTGATTCAATTATGAGCAGAAAATTATTCTTAAAATTTCAAACTGATAGCAAGATGTCTTTGCAAATTCAATAATGTCACTGTAATTTCTATGAATATCTGCTAGTGGTATTGACATGTGAAACAAACATTTGAATAACTACAATGGCATGAGCACATTACTCCCCATTTGAAACAAGTATGTATATAAACTTGAAGCCCTATTTTCCTTATCAATATCGTCTATCATTATTGTTCTTTTTAAATTCATATGGTCATCAAAAAGAGCTACTGGTAGAACTCAAAACCTTCATTTGATTCTTTAACAGGTTTCCAGAAAGAGAAAGAGCATGCAAATTTGCAAAAAGGTACCAGAAAATCCACCTTTCTCTCTTAGCTAACACTCCTCCTAAGCCTGTCTAGCATATCAATCATTAACAGAATGAAATACACTCACATTAATAAATTTAAATTCATTGTTTCACTCATATTCGGGAAAGAGGAATGATAACTACAGGTATATGCTGCTGCCATCTGGTCTGAAATTCCCCTAAACAGCAAAGAAATTAACATGGCTACTTGAAGAATCCGCCTATATAGCCAGATTGAAAGACGTCATCCAAGATGGGATGGGATTGAATGAATGATTCATAAACCCTCTCTTACTGCTGTGGTGACTCACAAAATAACACTTACATACTATGGAGATAACAGGTCTTCCTTTAGTCTACTCTCAAGACATCTGCCATATCAGGCGAACCTCTCTCCCTCCCTCCCCTCTCTCTCTTTCTCTCTCTCTCTCTCTCTCTCTCTCTTTCTCTCTCTCTCTCTTGTCTACTCGCTTGATACAAGGTCTTTTAAAACACCCTTTTAAAACTTTGAATATATTGGCCATGAATATTGGCATTTTTTTAATTAATGCAACATCAAGACACTATCAGCATATCAAATGAATTTCTCAGTTGGCTATGCTCACACAAGTAATCTGGGCTCAAGTATCTAACAAGTGGTCTGCCTTGTTATGTGGATAAGACAATGGACATTGAATATCTACTAAAATTCTGCAGTTTTAAAAGGAAAAAGATAAAGGGGATGCCTAAAGGGGATGTCTAAATGTAGATTTTTGTTTGTTAAAAATAACCTACAATGTATCCCCTTTGCAGAGTATACCGGTAACTCCTAAATATAAGACTTCCAATGTTTTCAATATTGTTTGCTTGTATATATACTCATTCAAGACTACTTCGTCATCTAATCTAGATTTTATTACCTAGTCTCATATGATTGCATGATATACGTATAGTATTAAGAATTTAATTTCTGAAACTTTGTAAGTAGACTACAGTGGGACAAAATTAACATATCAATAGTGTAGGCGGTCATCATCCTGCGAACATAAACAAATCAATGAGCTAATACAGCATAGTGACAATCTACCAGTAGACATAATATTGACAAACCTCAGTCATATAACCTTGCATTATCTATGCAGATTAAGTCATCAATAAACATTTGGGCCCTTGAACAGAATGGAAACTATAACTGATAAAAGATGGTGATGTTGAATGGAAATTCAATCCTTACCGGTATTTGGTAATCAATGGTTTTGGATTTTGACAAATCATACATAACATGTGTATTTTATTTAAAATGGTAAAATAGTTCAAGAGGGATAATAACCATCGCTGTTCAAATGACACATGCTTCAGAACGATATTCATTAAGAATGAAGAAAGTATATTGGACAGTCCTCCTATAGATGGGTGGGGAACTTTCACACTATGCTGTACTTCTCTCGGAGGTCTTCCAATGTTCACTCCAAACTCTCTAATCTAACAAAGTGTTCACACCTTTTAATTTATTCATTGTTGTCCTTCAAAGGAAATAATTTATGACTTTGGCTCCTCTCATGGATTCCCATTGTGGTCTTGAATGATGACGATGATGGGAATGGCATGGCATGAAAAGGGCAGTTTCCACACAAGTGCGGTCAAATATTCTAGTTCAATTACTGGGCAAAACTGGTTACTGTATAGTCTGTGGCTTACATGCACACCACTTAAAATCTCTAACGGATAATTACTTGATGAACCCCTTAACACAGCACACTCAGGTCAGCGTATCCAAGCCATGTTTTATCTAGACCTCAAAACGAAAATAAAACTAATTCTCTGAAACTCATCCCAAGCATTTGACTGATCTTATTTGGCTTAGCTGTCGTCTGGGTAGATATCATGTCTAATCCACTTTGGATACCCGTCAGGGGGTTCAGCCGAATCGAGTACTACTCTAAAGGTCTCACATGCATGGGGGAGGAAAACAGCTTCAGGATAGCTCTGACAGCTAATCCGTCATGATGGGAGAAGCTGGGATGAAGAACTATGGTTGCGTTTATCTAGGAAATTTTTGGCTAGAATCAGGTTTCTCAAACGTCTTTCAGGCAAATTTAGAAGTAGATAAACGCAAAGCCTTTTTCAAACGTCTTTAGATATGGGCATATCAAAAGACGCAAAAAGGTGCGTTTTGTATGTGACATACAGCCAGAATCACGTTTCTGAGAGGTCGATAAACGCAAAGCTGTTTTGAACGTCACATACAAATAGGACCACACAGGTGTTGTGTACAAGCATGTGTGTAAATTTGACCTCCGAGAAACTGTCTGCTTCCCGGGTCAAAACAGCTGGGCAGACACAAGGCCTTTATTTTGAATCGTGAAGAGTAGATAAACGCGACATCCCGCAAATCACGATCGTATAGTGGGGTATGATAGTGGGGTTCGATAGTGGGGTACGATATGTACATATCTAGTGGCAAGCCTAGATAAACGCGCTCTATGTTGCTACTGAAACAAAGAAGACAAGCTTGATGTAATGTGCTCCCCTGCCGCTATTTAATGGTATCAAATGGTAGGAGGAAGGCAGACAATGCATTTTTCAACCTTTTCATGATACTTTATGCTAGGCTTTATTGACAGCTATGAATATATGCAAACCTAAATATGTTTTGTGTTGTGAATCGAAAACTACAGCATCAGTGTGAACCCTAATAAATAGTGCTATGGAGAGAGTCCTTTTTTTTCTTCAAAAGGTTCATTTCACAGTGAATTCACTTTGAAAATCTATTGTTCTACTGGAAACATGAAGTTAATGACCACTTAGCTGCCACTTTACTGATGCAAAATCTTATGTTTTTCCCCAATACCCCATGTGTTAAACTGGACCTTTAAATATATAGCCCACGCTCCACAGCTAGCAATAACTGCCTGCACTTGCGAAATGGTGCATGCATTCTGGCCATAGGTATTTAATAATCAACATGACATTGGGTCAGAAATAATTACAGTAATCAACAAGCCATCATGCCTTGGCCAAGATCTCCAATAATCCTTGTTACACGACCATGGCGCTGCCAATTTGATCTAAATATAGCACTGCGCATATAGTGATCTCCTCGTGGGATGTCATGGTCACTCTTACATGCTGTTTCGTAGAAACATCTGTCAATATATTATAATCAAATCTTGTATTGAGGACAGATAGCTGGATAGTTAAGTCTTGTGATGCTGATGGAATGAAATTGGTCATTCAATACTATTTACATCATTGATATGTCCAAATGATATTAAATATAAAAGTCAGCTATATCATACAGGGGGATTCAATTTGGAAGAGAAATTTCTCTATTCAAAATAATTTAGAAGCCTTGCAATACTGATGTAATGAAATTGGTCACTCCATCAGCATATCCTTGATGGAAATGAATTTGTACATACGGTATAGAATGATTGTAGAATTTTGAATTGAGGGGACTGATTCACATTTTCCCAATCAAAATTGAATAAAACTCAATTTGTGTGAAACTGACAGAATAAAATTGGTCATCCAATAGTACTTAAATCACTGATTTCCTTTAAGCAATCAAATAGATTTGGAACGAGACAGAAAAGTCTTGATAACAATTTTCTTGGCAAATTTTCAAGGTGATACATTTTGTTTGTATGTACAGAGAAGCACAGAGCCTTGTGTTTCAATGTAGTTCCTGAATTTACTAATTTTCTGTGATATTTCTGTAATCCAAACAATTTTACGAATAAATCATTTGCCAAAATGAAATATAGAGATATGTTCCAAAGCAGTAAATTACTTGAGACAAGGATGGAATGTCTTGAGTTATCGTTTGAGTAAATATATACTATCACGCTCCCCTAGGTAATAACAGATGAGCCTTTTCTTTCTCCATCTTTCATGATTCTATCTAATTTATGATCTTTTATGACCATTTCATACAGAATTCAAGTAAGGATTTCAGAAAGGATAACTTAAAGTTTATTGTGACTTTTCTATATCAGGTATGTTTTCATCAGCTCGAGATTGCCAAATATAGCCCGCTATTTCTGATTTGGGAAATAAGGCAGAAGTTACAAATTGCATCTTCATCAGCTCGAAACTCGAGCCTGAAAAATTAGCTCAAGATATTTTGCTCAGCGTTCGCGCATAGTGCGAGTCTTCAGGCTGGACCAAATATCCTGCTAATTGCAACTGCGGGCTGATGAAGATGTAAATTAGCTGGATAATTTGAGATCGGGATAGTTAAATAGCGGGTTATTTGGAAATCTTGAGCTGATGACGACAGGCCTATTGAGTTTGTGAAAATGCCAATGTATTTCTAGTTGTAGCCTACAAGTGAGAGAGGTATCATTTTACAATGCACTTTCCTCCAGGTCAACTTCTGTTCAGTTCTCTCTGATTCCATTGATAAGAGTTTCTTTTATTGATAGACAGTGTGATGTCTAAGGTTACTCCCACATATACCAAGATGCACAGACTTTAAAAGTACACCATAATATGGATATGTAACAGAATTATATGTACCTGTATTCATATATGCTTTTACTGTTTTTCCTCTACACCTCCAGCTTCTTGGCTGATGAAATGGTTCAGAGCATTTAACCTTCATGAACTGACATGGTGCTAAGTGGCCATTAATTACCTAAAAAATAACATGGAGCAAGATCGCAAAGACTTACGGAAAATCATCATTAGGCAATTCAAAAGCCCTTCACATCACCTTTTGTAATGTGCAAACATAACTATGACATATAACATAATCCGAACATGAAATCTATGGTATGAATAATGGGATTTTGAAATTGCCCCCGATTTGATCTTTTAAAAGTAGATGCTTTTTGTGTTATGACTTTCTTTTAGCCAGATACAGCAGATTTTTTACCAGTTTCTGCATTGACAGATGCATGGATATATTGTGACTCAAACTATGGCAGCTACGTGGCCCCACAGGATGTCTTTTGATGCAGCATATTTTTAATTAAAAATGGGCTCTACTTGGGGCTTTGGGTAGGCTTTAATTATGTGAAATGAAAGCATGACTATGGCATTTTGTTGTACATGTCAGTCAATTCATGTACCTCTTCACCAATTTCTACAGCATAAATTCATGCTGACACAATGAAGGGAGTATACAAACTATTCCCATTCTCTATAATTTTAGAAGTTTCTGAAAATCAATGGGTTTCATTTTGGAGGTTCTTAGTTAATACACCACTGGATGAATGCAATGTCTACCCTCGACATTGACAGCAACGAGCAACAGCAGCTCGGATCACAAACAGAAAGTGGAAATTCCAATGATTCTCCTATCATCATCACTTAATTGCAGTGAAATATATCTCCCAAGGTGGAAGAAAGTTAGAGAGAGTGAGATGTAATGCTTTTTTCCCTCTCATCCCCAGGATGAGATGAAAGTGAATTTAGGCAATGGATGCTTGGTTGTTCATGGCATTCACACCACGGGAGATGGGTTTCTCACCTGCTCCAAGTCTTCAAACAATGCATGGGTGGATGCATCAATTTGCTGGATGTCATCCTCACTCCTCCATCTCCATTCATCGCCATGGTTACAGACAGGGAGATGGAGAGGGACAGTGTGAGGGGGGACAGATTGGAGAGTGTAGGGTGTTTACATGTTCTAAAGAAAGGCGAGAATTCAAAACAACTTCAAGATCAAGTTTCTTTGCCCAAACATGAAAAACCTACAAAAAGAAATTGCATCAGTTTAATGTGTATTTTTGGTTCACCCATTGAATTAAATGCCATGTTTATTTGTTTCACCTTTTTTATAGCACTTCTAAAGCAGAGTGCCACAATAATATTCTGCACATGTATTTGATGCAAAGTCAGATTGCAAGGAATACAGAGAGAGAGCGAGAGAAAGACAGAGAGAGAGCGAGAGAAAGACAGAGAGAGAAAGAGAGAGGGAGAGAGAGAGGCTATTGAAGGGAGGGAAATAATATGACGACATCTCTGCATAGGCCTATCTAATTATCTGTAATAAATTTGGAATAATCAAGGACATTACAAGGGACTAGCTGACCCACCACTATTTAGTGAGCCTCGATCATCCTTTCACACACCTGTATGCATCACATGAGATCAGCTGTACTTTCAGCACTCTGTAAAAAGGAATTGTTTGTTTCCTTGCTTTTTCAGAAATCGAAATGAGAAGAACCGCTGACCCAGTAAATGGGATTAGCTGTCAAAAGTAATATTGCTCAATAGGGCTGTTTTCGTTATCCCCAGAAAAGCAATTTTTGGGAGGTGATCTACTGCAAGAATTCTCTTGATTGCCATTTCCTCCTATTCTCACTGTTCTTTAACAGTAATTCTACACATTTGCTTTAGGTTGCCACTATGGTAGTTGAGCATGACTGTTTTGTTCAAAGGACTCATTTGATTTTCCATTTTGTAGTAAAAGATGCTAAATTTCCCAAAGGTACTATGTGATTCAGAAGGCTTTCTAGATCTTAGCACACTTAAGAATTCAGTTGCGAGGTTTATTGGGTCTAGCAAACAACAGACACTTTTAATGTACTGTTTCTAGGGGAGGGAATTCTGTTAGTGTTTCTACTCATAATTTTATACAGATAATTTTTTGTAAGCACAAAACTTGTGAACATTAGTGTTTTAATCAGGTTCTATGCAGGAGTACCAAGTGTTAACCTTTCAATTTGTAAATTTGTACATTACAATTATGTAAGACCTATAAAACAAAAATTAAAACAAATATTCATTCATATGTTGCATGAAGCTCTTTGAAAGTTAAGGGTATACTAAAAAATCATGAATATTTTGTCATATTCCACTGTACACCATAAGCATACTAAATCCTCATATCATCAATTTGGAGCTAGAAGGAGGTTAACTCATATCACTTTACACAAATTTGGTGCCCTTCTGGATCCAAACGGACAATACACCTGTGAATTCTTTCAAATTCAATTTGGTAAATGTGATCAGTTAAATGCTCTTAGAGAGAGATCCAGTGCACAAGCAGGGTGCACATGTAAAATTATCTACGCAGCGACCTGCCTACCCTAAAATGAAACTAAACTCGATGTACTCAGCATAGCACACCTGTGCATGCCTGGAGACAGCAATGTGCCGTGCCTTCTACTTCTACTATTATTAGAGAGAACAAAAGTGAATATAAAGTCCTTATTGACAAGACCTTACTAGTATTGACAGAGCGTACTGTCTGTGTTTGCCTTCCACAATACAGGACCGTGTGTAACTTCAATAGGAAACACTGACTCTATAGCTCGGTCGAGACATTAATAGCTGTTTCATTTTTTTTGTTCTTCCTTTATAAACTGCAGACAGTGCCTCAGTTATTGATTTTTCCCTCTATGAACAATTTTGTAAGATGCATGTTTGCTTCTGAAATGAGCTAATTATTGCCTGTTCAAAGCCATAAGGCCTTAAAATCATTACTTCTACTGAATGCACCTATGGTTCTCCACATAAATAATATTTGGATTCACATAGGCCTTCCATCCACAATGTATATACACCATGTAAACACAATTTGCATTTAAATGAAGTAATCCATTTGTAAGCACATTATCAAACACTACAATTGACTCTTGAAGTCTCAACTTAAAAAGCTTTGAATGTGATTGTGCCAAATAATAGTAACATTAATCCCCATTACATACTTAGATTTTCAGAGAAAAATCCTACATTTGGGATTAACTAGAGCTTCTGCCTGTAATCTTGAAGATATCCCCCTCCCCCTAAAAATTATTCCAATCTATGTTTTCACAAAATTTCAGAGATGAGTGACACAGAGATTGGATATTTTTAGCTTTTTATCACACACTGAACATTGTTTTTGTTACCGTTTCCTTCATTAAGTTTGTTAATCCCTGCAGGGAATGATTTCAAACTGTACAAAACCCTCTCAAAATAGCTCTGCCAAAGTAAGATCACCCACAGTTTGAGTCTTTATCAGTGCAAACCATTCCCATATATAGGTCAGGCTTACATTGAAAAATATTAGTCCTTGCTCATGAGCAATATTTAGCTTCAAAATGTCACCACCCACAGAAGTAGTGGTGAGAGTCAAGCTTATAAATAAAGTCATTGATAATTCAGATTTCCTTCTGATTAGCCTCCATTGACTTGATTACAGCAAATCTACTTATTTAGTTTAATGTTGAGGAGAAGTATAGCTAGGGTAACATGGGTAACATAATGGAATCCATGTTGGTGGCCCTTGATGCAGATGCATGATGTCATGGAAATAGGTTGTTGTTACATTGTGGTTTAAACTTTAAATCATGAGGTAATTAATGCATTGGTCTAAATCCCAACCTAGTTCCTATGTCTTTAGACTTGCTTTTGTCTTTTCAGCTCAGTATCTAGGTCTACATAGACACTATAACAGCGCCTGGTGTGCAGACTTCAAAACATTCAGATTGGACCTCAAAATTAGGAACATGAAAAGGAGTCCAGTAAACTACCCCCCCCCCCCCCTACATTTTCACTCTGGTTAAAAGACAAAAAGATCATGTCTATTAATTCCCCCTTGACTCTAAATATAAGATTTTGATATTCACCTTTGTAATCATACCTTGCCATGGCCTTGCAATAAATCTAAAGCTACACCCCCTCTTCCAAAAGCATAGGGCAATCATCTTAATTAATTTGGGACTTTCATCCTATAAATAGGTCATTATAACTGGCTAGACTTCAAGAGTACACCATGGGTCCAATCAATAACAACATGAAACCCTTGGCATACCAAGCTCATGAAATGTGATAAATGGATAAATTGAATTTGGCATACTTCCATGTTGGCTGGGTGCATCTATACACTTATACCTGCTACTGACATGATGGGTTTGGGAGAATCCTAAGATTGTTAACTCGGTGAGTTCTGGATCAAAATATATGTATACTCTAAGGGAAAAGGCAAGATAAAAGAAGGTATACTTGGGGTGACCTAGAGCCAAGTATTTTAACAGGATGAGAATAATCTCAATGTGTCTGTCCAACAGATGATCTATCAATTGCTCTACAGGTGCTTTATTTTTGTCAAAGGTAAAGGGTTAGGGTTAGAGTTGCAATTGTGTTTCAGGTTAGGTTTGGGATTAGGATTAAGTTAAGTGGAGTGTTTGGTCAATATTGAAGTTATGAAATTAGTTAGTATAGAATACTGGCTGCAGAATAATTGCCAACAGAACACATCTCATACAACTACAACCATCACAAAATGTTTTCCTGGCCTAGATTAGAAAAAAAGATGAAACTGCTTTTACCATTTTCTAGATTTCAAAAGACCAAAATGATCTGTTGAGAACCAGAAGAGTGTGACAGTGAAGTATGTATACACGTATAGGAGTTAATGCCCTTCTGGCTCTCTGCAGACAAAAATGATATCAGAGCTCATCAGTGCAAAATGAGCAGATATTACAGGTTTAAACTAGCAGACAACTTCTAAATTCTACCAAGTCATGTTGAAGGATGGGTGAACAGGCTGAGGGTGAAGTGCTCAAACTATCCATTCAATTCACATCAAATATAGATGACATCGTTTCCAAGATCTACAGTTAAGGAATCAGGCAATGTTTTATCTGGCATATTTCACCATCTTAATTCTCTTACCTTTGTTTTTAAATCAGGCTTAGGTATCAGTGACTTGGAGTTCCTCTCCTTTTCTTTCATTCTTTTACAGAAAAGAAAAAAGGGATGAATTTGAGCCTGTACATAGCAAGAATAGAGTGGATTGATTTGATGCTCATTCAATCTTTTCTGCATTTCCATGTCACTATACCGCTATGGTCACAATGCAATGAGCATTCGATTTTGCGCATTCAAGGTAGGGGCGGGAAGGGGAGGTTTGGAGAGAGGTTAGATCCTGTGAAGGTTATATGAAGTTGTGGGAACTTGAAGGAAAGATCAAAGATGATAATGTTATTTTTATCTCTTTCCTATGAATAAACGATGTGGGAGGGGTCTAATACAGTAAAATATGTATTTCTGAACATTCACAGTTCTATTTGTAAATGTATTTGCAAAGTATGACAAAAAGTTAACCAAACATTAGAAGTACAGCAAGTGGGTCCATTTGATTGCATACAATCATTATTATTTCTGATCCCTATTCATCATCATGCATCAAGTTAGAGCATTATAAGATGTCACACACAGTAGGGCAATATTATATTCAGTTGGATATAAAAATGCCATCTTATAATAAAAGGGTTGTCACACCCTCCCAACCAAACTTTATGAATAGTGAATTGCATTTTTAAAATGTAAGGAAACTAGGAAAGGTAGCAATCAAATGCTTATGAGGCATGAAGGCCAAAATGCAGGTGATTTGGGGTGAAGTATAGTGATAAACAAAATCAAAAATTCATAAACAGTCTGTATACGGTAGGGCAAATGGAGTTCAATTTCAAGCTAGGACAAGATGCTACATTCAAATTATTTTGTGCAATCTGTACACACAAAGAGTGAAGTTTTCTTCACGAGTGGGTCTTAAAATATTTCAAAATCCATATCGTACAATTATTTCACAAAGGCTTTTATTATCATTATTCCATTTTCATGGGGGCGGGCAGCTACTACTCAGACACCAACTCTAGGTGGTTGGGGTATTCAATCACCTTCAGAATTGTTTTCAAAGTTGAAGAGTATAAACTAATTAAAAGTTACTCAATTCACTCCAGAAGAATGATATCTTTATTTTATCTCATTGTCACATTATTATCATTAAACCCGTCATTATCATTAATACAAGGAAAAACCAATCTGTAGTTCCTATTCTGAATTTAAAACTTATCATGATGCATGTAAATCATTTCTGCTAATGGAAGTTGACCTCAGAGTCTATTCTCTAGAGTTCAGACATAGTGGAATGGCAGGTGTCATACCTGAATCATACAAGTGCCATGTGCACAGGGTCTCAGACACCCATTGACTGTGGTCAATATTGAGTCATGATCGACATTAGACAATAGCTGCAAGTCATATACATGCAAACAAACAATTAGAAAGATGATACACTCGCACATGACCTAAACAGGCTCATGGCAACTGTTAAGACGGAGTCTGTGGCTAAAAAGTTCTTAGTCTTGTGAAAAGGAGAAAGAATGTGGATCTCTGGGGCAAGTCTCTTGAAACAACTAACCATCTTTAATCTAAGTTCTTGAACACCCCAGTAAGATATAGAACTAGACATATAATACTTGTTTGGAACAAGTATAGGTGGGCTGGTCAACTAAAATTTGAGACAAAATAGAGCAAAAATAAGCGACATACTGCTTACAAATTCTTAAAAAACAATATCATGTAGATTCATAACGTGAACTAAATTCACCTTCTATAGGCATAACACGCAAATTATGAAGTTTTTGACATGAGGCCTTTAATCAAAATTTTCACTATGATGACGTCATCAAAATGAAAAATAGTTATCATTGCGCTTGTAGAGAATTGTCTTAGCTACAACATATCGAAATTTGGAAGAAAATTGATCAATATTTACAGAGATACAATCAATTTTCCATAAATATGCTGACGTCATAATATGCAAATTCGTATTTTGAGTTCCAAGGCCATTGTGATGATGTCACGATACCCTTAATGGCCAAATGAGACATGGAATCATATTTCTGACTCATACTCTATCTAAATATGAAAAAAAATTGAGGATCCCGGTGCATTCCAAAGAGCTATAACGGATTTTGTATAGGCATGTTTTTGCCCATATATGCTATGTATTAAAAGACCTCACGCGCACTGACATTTATCTTGAATTTACGCTCATCTTGTTAATAATGGTCATAAAGAGATAAACATGGAATCAAATTCCTTGAAAAAATATGAGAAATATCATGAAAGAAAAAAAAATGGCGATTCTATGTTTTTTAATGGTGTTACGCGCGAAAACGCGCGCGCATGCTCGTACGCGCGATTTTTTATAAAATGCTTAAAATGACCTGAAACGTATGCAAAATAAATTTGAGACGAATTTGAGCATTTAAAAATTTTGCGCGCGCACTGACGCGCGGACGTACGCGCACGCGCGCGTTTTTTGACCTGAAATTGACTGGACTGATATTGACCTTGATCATAATAAATATGAATGAGAAATACCTTTTGGTTATGAAGATATGATCATGAGTTGATTTTCAGAAAATTTCACAAAATGGCGCCTAGATGACGTCATCAGTCAAGGTCAAGGTTGAACAAATTTCTGTGTTTTGTTCTAATTCCTATACATATGTGTGCCAAATTTCAAGGTATTTGATTGAACCATTTTCAAGTTATCTTGCTCACAAAAAAGTGGGTCGAAATAAGAAAAATAAATAATAAAGAAATAATAATAAAGGCAATTTTAACAAAATTATAAGGTGGTCTGTATTAGATACAGCCCACCTAATTAACATGTTTCAATGGAATATCCACAAACCTAGACTTTTTGATGGTTTCAAGAAACTGTGACCCTGGTTCTCACACCCAAAATGAGCCATGTAATTCATTTATCAACCCAACAAATCCATATACCTTATATGACATGAATTTCAAGACTACAAAATCTTAGTACTATCGGTAGAATAAAGAACTTGAATCTTAACTTTATAGACCAATCCTGTATGACTGGAGAAACAGTGGAGATGTGAAAACAATTTTTCATGCATTGCTATGAGTTTCACTACACAATAAGGAGCCTGTGACAGAATAAGATGACAATCATTTATTTCATTGCATACAAGGTATTTGCATATCATGGTAGATATTGACCGGTGGTTGCCTGAAAAAAAGAAATATCTTGAAGTATGAAGTTATACTTAAATGCAACCAAGGATTTGGTGACGTGACTGGGACCATATTAATGATACCCTGTAATATTCATACATGAACAAAATTTACTCTTAATCTATGCCATCTGAAACCAATCTAAGCTTTGTTTGACTAGAGATAATTAAAAAAATTGATTTCATGTATATCATGTTTGCTGTTTTATAATTCATTCCAAAGTTCAATTCAATAGGTAAAATGATGTTTGTTCAATAAAACTTTTGTTCACTTTAAAGATAACCAATGTTGAAACAAACTATAAAGAATTTTATTCCAAGAAATGCAAATAGGTAGAGTAAAATGTCATAGAAAATGAAAAAATATCTTAAATATCTTTGAAGACTATAAAAGTTCTTTACTGGCCATCTACATTCTAATTCTTAGTTACAGTACTTATTAATTTATATTTTTGTGTGTACTACCCCCCAAATGTCTAAATTCATCAAACTAGCATGCTTACATCACCATCAATGTAACAAGAAGTTTATTTAATTTACAGTCATCTTCATTTCTTTCAGGATATGATCAATAATGTTTGTATTTAAAGGAACACTCCGTTCACCCCCCAGCATATTGTATACACAAGGTATAGGCATATGGCAAGTATAAAGAGAAGCAACTGAACTAAGAAAGACAAAGGAAAATCCTATAAAACTTGATATCTGTATTAAAGACATATATCTAATGTATAGTTAACTGAATTATGCACTGCCCATGTCAATTTGATGTTGTTGTATTTTGTGGGGGGGGGCATGTTTGTCATAACTCACGAATGAAAGGTGGACTGGTGCAATAAGGGCCTTTGTTGAATACTTTTAGATGTAAGCTGTACTATGTCACACTTTCAAGATACATAAATTGGGCAAAATCATTTTTTTTTCAACACAAAAAACAAACAAGCAAACAAACCTGGTATAAGGGTATGAATGATTTAGTATAATTTAGTGTAATATCTTGGAGATAAACTTTAACTTCTAACTTCGGGTGAATTGCAGGTTTCAATGGTAACAGACTGATGTGCATGTTGTATCTTGCATTTCCTTTCACCAATTTGAAGTCAATTTCAGCAATAACCATGCTTAAGCAATGGATGGGTTGCCTAAAGCCTATAATAGGTACTCCGTAACATAAGCATGATAAACGTTTGTCTGAGAATATCCAATTGTGTCTGGGCATCGATTCGCATTGGACACCTGCCCTTTACATAGGACATCCAAATTCACCCACATGATGTTAACCTCATCCCCCCCCCCACATCTCTACCCTTCACAAAATTCAAATACAAAGCTCCTGCCTAGCAATTTCTCCCACTCGTCCCCTTGACATCAAGCCTACTTCACCATCAGAATGAGTGTAGAGCTGACTTGAAATTAGATGTAAATTTGACCAAAGAATGACCCTGATGTGAATATTTATATTTTTGATCCCGTCCTATACCGACTCTCTTAATTGAGAAAGATAGAGAGGGTGATAATTAATTGCAACCATTTGGCATCCTTTGGTAATAAGCTTGATAACAGGTGTATAATGTCTGATCAATACAGTATACAGTTTTCCTTTGACAAACAAAGAAGAAGCAAGGATTGAAGTATCAGTGAAACAAAGTTACCTGTAGCGACCAATACCAAATTGCACAGTAATACATGAACTTCCATTTTGATTTTACTATTCCATTTTACAATAACAAAAGTCAAGCAAATTAAGGCCCTTCAAATATATTATGGGATTTATTGGGAAGCAACTGTTATCAAACATGGCTACATGAATGTGTTCTACCTCTGAAAGGTCATAAGGACACAGCATTTTCATATTCTCATAATCTGATTCTCGATGTATTTGTCTAAAATCGGCAAAGGAAAACACACTATTTACCTACTGGAAATTATTGCAGCAGCACATTTCCAATCAAAACTCAATTTGAGAAAGTGTATTTGAGAGGATTAGGGAATGTAGTTCCATCGGTAGGTGTTCCATTGTTAGGTATGCATGTAGGTATCTCTACTTCCAGGATGACATGGGATTTGTTAGACTGTATTTTGATTGGAAAGCTTTCAATCTCCTCTGAGGTTGCCATTTGCTTCACTATGCATTATATCATCTACTGAGAAGCAGAATGACCTTAACTCAGTGCAAAAGTATGACTTAATTCCCTTCTGGCTCTCAGCAGACATAATGAGAAAGCACATGATCTCCGAAGGAATAAGGTGTATAAAAAGATGAACATATCTGGTTATGTATATACATTGAGTGGATATGACATCTACAATATTTTTTTCCCCTCTGCAATATTTTCAAAACTGTGTTCAAAGCCTAGATGTATTTCTTTTTAAATAGAAACAATTTTTTCTTCTTCTTATTCTGGAGAAAATTGGTTTGGGTATAATTCTTTATTTCTTTGACTCTCTTGAGCATAGGGATGGAATTTAAAATGTAATTTATTGATCGGCAACAATATGCAGGATTACTTAAAATGGAATATTTTAACTTTTGTAATGACATCTGAAGGTAATCATCCACAAATGATTTCTGCATGATCTGTATTCCCTTTACACAGTCTTGATCATCACTGTTCAATTTACGGCCCGAAGTTATAGGCCATTAATAAGTGAGACGTATGACTAATGAACCTTCTATCTTAGAATGACATCATTTATGCCTGCCTGAATTACACAATGAACCTTCCTCATTCAACGGAGAGTGATGGTGATGTTTCGCACACGTTCCCTATATCCATGCACAATACATATTACAGGACTATATTATAGAGATGAGACCTTTGCTGCTTTGGCTTGCATGCTGTGAGATATATGCAGAGATGAGGCATGAAATTAAATTTGCTTTCCTTCCCACCCACAGCTCTGAATTATCTTTTAGGGTATGGAGATATTGCTTAAAGGCACTCCTTAAAGATTTAAATAATCCAGTGTACAGAATAATATAGATTAATGAATGAATATTGACATATAATAGCATCGCAGTGATTAATCCCTGCTTTATGTTAATTATGTAACATTATCTTGGACTTGCAACAAGAAATGATGATAACTATACAGCTAAAGTTAAGGGAAAAAGAGAAAGCAATACTATGAAGCTCTCAACCTACTTTGGTAAACATGGAGGCAGGATAGGGCCTCTTCCATTATGGTTCAATAATAGCATAAATGGCCCTCGGAAGTACTGAAAACAAATACCCCTTTCATACCAGATGCCTAATCTCGAGAGACTCCAGTGTTTTAGAGTGTAAGCCTCAGGTATGAAAGGAATCAGTAAGCTACCAAAAGACAAGCATGAAAGTAGTGGCAAGATATTGAGGGTCAGACTTGACAGAAAGGGGGAGGGGCTGGAATCTAAGTTTCCAGGGCACCAAGATCAATGAGTACATTGATCCTTCATTTTAAGTCCACTGAACTGGCACTTCAGAACAAGATGCTACTCATACACATTCAAATCAAGTATAAGGGATAAAATATCACTCATAATTTCTTCAACCCTGCATCCCCAGAAGTTCAATAACCTAAGGGGAGATTGTCTACCTCTTGTTGACACTCATTCTTAGCCAAGGCTTATTATTACTTATAAATTACCATCTTCTATAATACATCCTTACCAAATCATACAACACACAAATACTTAGGGTATTACACAAGTTTGCAATCTGTCACTGAAATTTTCAAAGATCGGAACATCAACTACTTTATCAATCTAGCAAAAGATTTCAAAAAATATCTCTTGGTCTACTCCCCTTCAATTCCTTGTGGGTCTCAAGATCCACTGCAGAGAGAACATTACTGAGCCCGTCTCTGCATGGATGATACAGACCAGAACTTTCCCTATCGCAAATGTTTACATTATCAGATTTTCGTCCAATTAAACTCAATCACGACCAATTGCTCCAATCTGATTGCTGAAATTACATTACATTTTCACACTCTCTCCCACAAGCACCAGAGCGCCCCTTCTGATTCCTACCCCCCCCCCTCCTGCAATTTCAGCAGCCCCTGTTCATGATTAATGTGAGTTGTTGAGTCCGCTGGGCCCCTTCCCCATCTAGGTGATGAAAGGTATTACGAGACAGAGGGAGGAGGTGATGTTGATGGCGTCACTAGGCGATGGAGCAAGCACCAGCCAGACTCTTGTTATCTTCCAAAGCTTACATTGCTGGGATGCCATCTGCCGGTATCATCATGCAATATATCATGTTAGATAAACCCCTCTCACTGATGCATGCAGGAAAGAGCACATGCAATCTAATCATCCAGCTAGCTAGGAAGATCATTGTCATTGTTGTATGTTTGTACTAGAGGCTTATATCAGCACAATGTACTTATACCCCTCTCACAGAGCAATCAAAAACATAACTTTTGATTATGATGTAATAGAATCAGCCTTTAATAACATTTTTTTTTTATAGGTGCATCAGCAGTATTAATACCGTTGTTAAGCAGCCCATTCTTAATCGTTTAGTGTATGAGGGATTTTCTAATTTTTTGTTTTTAATTCTATGAACAAAGACCCCTGATTGAGGAAACAATGTTGAAAATACAAATGACAAGATGGCAAGGTACATAAAATTATGTAAATGAAAACTTTCAATTAAGGGATGTACTCAAATGCATCTCTTGACAATATTCTGTCATATGTTTCAGATGTGATTAACGTGATTTTGCAAAACAAGTCTTTTGGTATTTTTAACCAAACATACCTTCAATTTAAAATTTGGTCCAGAATTCATAACAAATTCATGAAATTCAACAAAATCTATGAATTATATTGACTAGGTATTGCAGACAGTGACAAGCAGATGTTAAAAATATACAGTGGAATTTGCTATTGTTGCCTGTTTACGGTATCACCATTCCAGACATTTGTGGAATTCCATCTCTCCGATGTTCATAACAACTTTCAGACTGGAAAATAAAAATAAAAGTAATATCCCAATACTGTAAATACTCATATACAAACCTTCTAAAGTAATATAATAATTAAACAAACCAAGCATCAAGTAAATTCATTCTGATTCTAACCAAAAAAATTCTTCAAAATCTATCATGGACCTAAGTGTATATACCGTGTGAGTAAAAAAAAAGTTTGCACCTAGAAAATTGCTAATTATTTTTAAATTCATCTATGAACAGTAAATTATTATACATCTTATAAAAGAGTGTTTCATCCCAAATCATTGGTACCATTTTTGTGTGGTATGTGTTCACGCTTGGATGAACAGGTGGCATTGTTGGCGAGAGTGCAAAAATCGACTTGCGCCAAAGTGATGCCTTTAGTATGTATTATGTTGGGATTAGCGGGGTGAGAGAATGGATTGAATGTATCAAATGAAATGCATTGCATATGTTTTTTGCAAAGGAAAAAGTCACACGTACCCACACGCACGCGCACAAATGTTCGTTGATATTTGATATTCGATATTTGATATGTGTGGCATGATTAATTTTGTTAGGGGTGTTATTTGGATCTGCAAAGACCGAATTAATACCCAAATCCCAATTGTTTTATTCAAACATCACATAGGCAACTTTGGCGCAATTCGATTTTTGCACTCTCGCAAACAATGTCTCCTGTTCATCCAAACGTGAACACATACCACACAAGAATGGTACCAAATGATTTGGGATGAAACATTCTTTCATAAGATATATAACAGTTTAATGTTCATCGATGATTTCTGAATTAATTAGCAATTTTCTAGGTGTAAACTTTTTTTTGACTCACACTGTACAGTATCTAATTTCCTATGCGTTTCTCAAACTCAAACATTCTCAAAGAAATAGAATTATACTACATTACTTTAAATAACTTGATGCAATTTCATCCTAATA
Source organism: Strongylocentrotus droebachiensis (assembly GCA_035222895.1). NCBI lineage: Eukaryota > Metazoa > Echinodermata > Echinoidea > Camarodonta > Strongylocentrotidae > Strongylocentrotus > Strongylocentrotus droebachiensis. The sequence continues at coordinate 31,557 of JAVYIG010005220.1, forward strand.
CAACCACTTTAAAATGTTCCAAAATCGTTTTATCATGCCACTTGTAACACAAGTATACAACGCATGCTGCAGTGCCATCAACGCGTGGTCTCAATTTTCATTTGTGCTCATCTAGCTGCATGGCCGGGCTGTGTATGAGTCACGTACGTAACAAAGGAACTCATGCACATCCCAGCAACATGAATGTCAAAGCCATGCCGTCTTTAACAAGCCTCTTCTCATTCAAGGTCTGACTGTCTGGCTCTCGTTTCAAAACAGAAAAGACGTTTACCTAAATTGCAGTCTGGAGGGTTATGTTACAGCACGTTCTGATAATACAGACTTCAATGTATGATAGTGACGGTGACATGATGACTATGTTTTTATCTGAACATTAAATCATGAAAATTCTGTAAAAAGTCATAAGAATGACAGAGGTTCAATTTACAGAATAATGGTACAGAGCAATGCAACAGTACAATAACGGTTCTACAAATGCACTTTTCAACTTGCCCCCTTAGGGTTTATTAAAATATCCTTGTAGCCAAGCTCATAAAATCACACGTACTTGGCTAAAATGGAGGAAATGGGACCATTTTAATATCTATTTAAAACCTTTTTTGAAGTACTGTTGATATGGTGTTCATGATAATTACCGCGCATTCCGTAATAACGTAGACAATTTGAGTTGTCTGAACGCAGTGCTCTGATACTCTACTTGAGATGAAACTGTAGAAGACCATTCATTCTTAATCTGTAGCTCAATCTGACATATTGCCCAAGGTGATGAGAGATCAATTAAGAATGGAAAGCATTTCAAGAGATTCTCATTCCATGAGCAATGTGTATGTGGAACAAAAGGCGCCTCCTCCTCCTGCTTTGTAGAGACGGAATAGAGCAATGCAATAATTGTTGAGAGGAAATAAATAATAGAAGAGAAAAATATTCAAATAAACTTTATATTACATTGACTGATGATGATACAATATTTTATGATATTTTCTCCTCACATATACAGAGCTTACTTCAAGTATAATAACATGATGAATAGCTGTGCAGCATAGGCCTACTAAATCTAAGCAACTTTCCATACAAAAATACTGTTGTATGTCCTATCATCACCTTGGAGCAAAAAGGGCATTAACACCCTGTTGGATCCTAGATGACATGTTCTTTTGATTACTAAAAATAATATTTGCAATTTTCATGCAGTACATTGGTCTGATCAAACTTGGGTCTGATAAGTTAATAAAACATGGTGTGGGTGGATCCATATTTATCTTTCTATTCTAATCTCAAACCAATTGCAAATCTTCTTCAATATTTACCTGAAAAACCACAATTGATAGAACAACCACAGCTATAGGAATTATATGCATCGTTGGCTAGATGGAATCATCCTAGCATGAACAACAATGTAACATCTATTCAGAGTCAGAGGGGTGTTAACTCTGTGTTCAAGTATAAGAATTAATGCCCTTTTGGCTCCAAACAGATGATATTGTGGTTGAGGGAAGAGATTTGCTCATGAATTTCAATTAGATCTCAATCCATGTTCATAAATATCTAACATAGAGTCCCACCAGCTCAATTTATGCAGCAGGGGCCTGTCGGGTAAAAGGTGCATTTAAACGCAACTCAGAAAATGAAATGCAACTTCTTTTTCGATCAATCAGGATGATGTATTTGGGATTTGTTTTAAATCAAATCTTCCTATACAAGAAGCACCAGATAGCTAGGAAACATGCACCATCAAGAGCTAATGAAAGAGTGCCAGTTGTATATCTACAGTTATATCAAGGCTAATGTTCCTGTTACCATTGGCATTGCTCTGAAACTGACCTAGATATTCTAGACTTTCATTCATTCAGTCAGTCAGATGGAATTCAGATCTTATTTTGGCACAAAACCAAATGTCTGGTCCTCTGATTCAGAATTAATAATCGATTGAGTCTTTGATGTCTGTTTCACAGTGATGACCTTTATTAAATCCTCTCGCTAGATGATGAATAAATGGGCTATGCTCAACGTGAGAAAGTGACACGGTAACACCTGATGACAGCCACTATTCTTCACAGTGTACAAATGAGATTACTACAAACTAAATATCTGTTTGGATAAAGGACATTTTAGTTGCATTGATTTCAACATGTATTTTAAGTCTATGACTCCATCCCTATCCTTATCGGACTCCCCCAGATGGCATATTGGAATCCAAACCACTTATCAATCTGAAATACCACTTATCAATCACTGAACAATCTCAAACACACAAAGGTTGGATTAACATTTTAACAAGGTGCATGGTAAAATAAAATCATGAGCAATTTGGAGGTAAAATTATAATAGTCACTGATATATGATAGTATTTTATTGAATTAAAGTCAATAAAAAAAAAATTCATATTAAAACTCTGAAATCTAAAGAAGATGTGAATTTCAGCTTCTCTATGTGAAGAATTTTGTTTTTCTCCAGAAATATGCAAAACCATTGATTTTATCTAAAAAATAGAGAGCAAACATATAGTTGTTCAAGTACATGTTACATATGAACTAAAAATTGGAGTAGACCTCGTAGTGAACTTCAACGGCTGGTGTAATGACTCAAGGTGACACAGGAAAACACCACTTAGTCCCACACTAAGGAATCCATGGACGGTTTTTGGACAATAGTGTTCCTTTTGCCGGAAAATACCATTAAGAGTGCATCAGGTGACGATGCATTTAACGTCAAGAACAGGCCATGTGGTAATATGTCATGTGATGAGATATGCACATGACTTCCGAGGAATGTGGATTCTTTAATGCCTTTTTTCTCACGTTTTATCTTATCATATTGCGTCTAATTTTCTCATTTCTTTCACTCTGAAGTACTTCTTCCATAGGGATGTGCATGATTAGTTCAATAATATAATCTGTCAATCAAAGACAAATGGAAAGAAGTGGAGAAAATTAAATGAAAGATAAAGAAAGTCAAGAATATAACAAACTTACATGTTTTTTTCATTTGGCAGTGTGACTGAGAAGGGATACTGGTGCATTTAAAAATGCAAAACTTTCCATGGAATTTGAAAAGAAGTATAGGATATCTTTTAAATCAATGGTTCCTATTTGCATGTTGGATATGTGCATATCTGAAAAAAAATCATCGGGAGAAGATGATATTATTTATACATCTTCATGGTAGAAATGTCCATATTTCACAGTAATAGATTCCATAATTTTATGGTCGCAAGTGATTTACATCACTAAGATTCAGATGATGTTTCAAATGTTTGAAGTCATATCATGTATAGGCCTCTCACATGCTTTACAATACCTATGTTCCTGAGGTCCTCACAATACAATGACATGCAACACACGTACATGAGGCTAATTAAAATTGATCCAGGGATGTACGAAATACATTAGCCATACATTACCAAGAGTAAAAAACAACCCCATCAAAACAACAAACAGCTTTTACTGCATAGAGGCTTGTGGCATGTAGGCTTGATTCAAGACCACTCCCATGAGTTTATACTTTCTTTACCTCACATAAGAATATTGATATTATATTAACTGATTAAAAACTTGGTCTATGTGTTTCTACTTATGATTTTTAACCCTGTTAAAAAAAATATCAGACCGTTTCTCTTGCTTGCTCTATTGCCAATTTGATGTATGCCTTATACTAGGTTCCACACACCCTATTATCGTTATTTCCAAATTAGATATATGTTTGGCTGTCAGTCTGTCTCTCATACTGTGTCCATAGTTAGCTTTTTCATCACAGCGGCAGCACCTAAATGCTTTTCAGAATTATCCAAACAGTTGAGAAATTTGATATCCTACACTAGCCGTAGCAAAGAGAAGATAGATGTTGATGCAAAGATTGATGTGTAATACTTGATATAAGGCTAGCAACAAGCCATTATAAGAATTACGAGGTCATGAAACCCAACTAAATCAATGATATCACTTTAATGAAAATATGATAGAGAGGGATTCGTCTACCTCTAGTGTGTGCATGCTATGGATCAATGTTTATTTACATATTGCATTGATTTTTTACATCTATTTTACAACATACATTATTTAATTGACAAGAACTGATTCTGACACGCCTTCTTTGTCATTGCTATTATTGTCGTTGAAAGTACTTGTTCTTCTTAAAGGGGAATATCCATTAACCAGTAGCTGTCTCAGTTTAATACTAATTGTACACAAGAAACAAAATGTAAACTGCTAATATTATACATATTTATCTCTCTACAGTGAGGAAAATATCCTTGCTATCTTACACACAACCTACATATAATGAATTTACATTTGCCATCATATCCTTTTGATAATTTACAAATTAAAAGCATTACAGAATTCTGGCATCAATACTTTAAGTCATTTCAAATGGGCATGAAAATCCTGAAAGACAGTACCATGACTCAAAACCTGAGAATGTAGAATTAAAATGGAGAATTCAAAGTTAGTGCACACAATACAGTATATTAGTCATTTATTCTATAGTAAATAATTCATACTTTTACAAATTTGATCACCAACTGAATTATTAATGTCACTTCTATTCCATTAAGGGGACAGTATACAAGTTTCCTCTGTTACGAATATCATGATGCCAAAAACATAGTTTGCTTTCATCTCGCCTGACACAGTTTTTCGTTTTGTTCTGTTTTTTTTTTAAACACAGCTCTTTTTTTAAAGCATAATTTCTCCTAAGAAAAGGTCATATGCCCACACAGATCCAATAATGTACACATGGATAAACATCTACTCATCCCCATCCCCCTCATTAGAAAACAGAGACGAGGAATATCACGAGCAGAAAAGGAAAAAGACAGGACTAATATTTGAAGAGAACAACACACATTTGAGGATTAGAGAAAGAAAGAGGCACTGCATGGGTTCAGTGGGTTGGGAGGAATGATGTGAGTTCGTTTGGGTAAGAAAATTATAAATGAATTTCTAGATTAATCCAATCTTCCATAAAGGATAGCAGCAGGATAGAAAAGATGGAATATTTTTAAATATATAAAACAGAAAGATGTGTAAAGAGAGGGGGTGAGTCGGTGAGTTGAAGATGGAGAGGGAACATAAGAGAATGAGAGAGAAAGAGAGAGAGAGAGAGAGAGAGAGAGAGAGAGAGAAAGAGAGAGAGAGAGAGAGAGAGAGAGAGAGAGAGAAAGAGAGAGAGAGAGAGAGATAGCAAGGGAATGGTTCTATTACGTCTATGTTCATAGCGAGCTATAAGACAGGTAATTCAGAAGTAATGGGGAGAGAGATCCATGCTGAAAATGGTTGGCAGAAGTAATACCAGTCAAATTCATTTGACATTTTGCATTCTTCTGCTCTACTGGTTCCATCTTGGAAGGACCTTGCCAAAGAAACTGATTTCCTCCAACAAAAAGGCCTCATCTTGTTTACCACCAGGCTCCTTTCGTTCATCTCACAAATCTCATAACAATGTGAGCCAAGTCAGAAAATAATCTGATCAAAATAATTCAAGGTTTGGAGAAAAGCTGAAGACATATATATAAAAGGGAATTAGAATGCATAAAATGCAGAGCGTGTATATATATACAGACAGAGAGATAATGATAAATCGTTTGAGAGAGAGGGAGAGATAGAGAAATAAAGAGATGTGAGGAAAGTGAGGAAAGGAGAAAGTTCTTAGATAATAGGGATAGACATAGGAAGAGAAAGAGAGACAGACAGACAGACAGGCAGACAGACAGAGAGAGGTCGACAAAAGTGATAAAAAAAGCTACAGAAACAGAACTCAAATGTTTTATTCTATGTTTACAAAGATGAAAACCTTTTTCTCACCACAACTGTCTGTATCTCAGGCATGAAACCAAAGTTTGATGTAAGAGTTTTGTGCTTCAATACCCGTATTTGCATAACAAGGCATGCAGTAACAATATGCTACTCACTGTTACTGGAAAAAAAATCATTGGACAGTGAAATGGGTGTATAGAAAATGTATGAAGATCATACTTTCTGTTGAGAACTAGAATGGCATTAGTCATTTCCCTTCTGGCTGTAAAGGAATGATAATAAATCATAAAGGGATGCAACATAAAGTTACAGCAATAGAGTTAACACTGTGCATTATTACATGCTCAAGAAAAGCCCCACCCACTTTAATACACTTACCGGATACACCATTTTCATAATATAAAATTTCAATTTAGGTGATGGATCCAGACTCTTTATCAAATTTTTGTTAGGAACGATGAATCAAATATCTGATTCACTATGTACAAGATATCATTTCACAACCATTTGTTATCTTAAATTCAGAAAAGAAAAAAAAGTAATATATATCAAAGAGCTACTTGCATATGGCTTTGATACAGCTATACGATACATTTTGCTTGTCTGAAGGGGGGTATGTCTCACAGCACAGCATGCAGGAGACGTGGTAGTCATCCTATGAGATCAGAGCAAACAGACAGAAATAGAAGCAGACTATGATGAAATACACATGCAAATGTGGGGAGGGGGACAGGGGGGAGAGAGAGAAAACACTGTTTGCTTTTGATTAGGCAATTATTAGTTGTTTGTGACATGCCTGAAAGGATTTTGAACTTCAGATGATGAAATGATTGATGGTTGTGTCCGAAATTAATGGATGCATGGATTCAAAGATGAATCCTCTACAGAATGCTAGTAATCCACTCCCGCTAAATTAATTACATTTGATTTGCCTCTGTTTTATATTCTTCATTGTAGGCAAATATTGGGATGAAGGATGACAAAAGGTAATATTATCAATTTAATACAGAGGGGATATACACGGTTCCCTTTTATTTATCGATATTGGATGCATAGATCTCTTATAATAGCAAGGTTGTATAATTAATAATAAATTAAACTAGTATCCAGGTCGAAGAATGATATTAGAACAATTACAGATTAAAAATTCATGACAAGATAAATTCACAGCATTTATCTAGTACCACTGACATCTCGAAACTGTATTTTGTATTTTTATTTCGTTTATTCCTCCTTGCATTACTCTAGTTTCAACTTTGTTTATCATTCTTCTGGCTTTTTGTCAAATGTGTTTTGACTTTCGCTGATCCACAATCAGAGAACAGGTTAGGTTCACTGTGTTGCTATATATCACATTACATCTTCTCATGCAAAGAATATGTTTCATAAACTCCCTGTAAAGCGCTGACTAACCGAGCTTGCTATGTGGAAATCCTTTCTGCCAATATATGGATGAAATTATGGAGGACTTGATAAAAAAGCCTGGCTAGTGAGCAGCCTGTTCATTAGGAAGATGAGCCTGGTCTAGAGGCAATTATCATGCTCTGTCACAAACAAATTTGTTTGGTGTTGCTTTATGCATGGGTAATTAAGCAGTGGAGTGGCATGGAAGGTAGTGAAAAGAGTAAAGGGATGGCAGTTGCCACTTATCTGTGAATATATGAGATCATCAGAATGAATCATGCTCTGTTTCAGTTGGTTAAATATGGAAGAATGCTTGTTTCACGGACTGCATATCCTTGCTCATTAGATATGACAAATTCCCCTCATTGAGTTTGAATACAAAGAATTCTCTGATGAAACCTTTGTCCTGTTTAATGTCCCCGTAACTCTGCAAAGTCCTCAATTAATAATTAAACAAAACATGAAGAGTTGAGATGCGCATACCTCTTCCAACTATTATTTTTCAAGTTAAGTCTGAACAAATAGGCCTATAAAATGAATACCGGTACCAGTCCGTCGTGGCCCCGATGACAAGTCACTTTGGTTGAAAAGCAAGAGAGAAAAAATATTGGTGAAAGTTACAAATTGGATAAATAATATGAGAGTTGCGAAGGTAGGCAAGGTGGGAAAAGTAATGGAAAGCATGTTCTAAAACCAAATTTAATACAGAAAATGCTTTTCTGTCTGCATGTGTACAGCGATACCTCAGTCACAATGATGGGATCTATGCCAGACCATCTACAGACCAAACACACAATTACATCACCCTCACTGTCCAAAAGTCGGTCAGCTTGGAGTCAGTTTGGCAGTGTGACTGAGCCTCACTGAGATATACAGTACATGACATCTCATTTGTAAAAATGTTCTTGGCTTCGCCCCCTCCTATACTATAGGCCCCCCTTCTTATATAGCTCAATATGCATATGTGGGCAGATGTGGGCGTCGGTAAACAAGGGCAGTATAGCATGAGAGATCATGTTTATCATAAGAAATGTGGATAAATGATAATTACATGATGAAGTGTTGACATCTGAATCTCCCTATCAGGAAATTATATAGAAAATATTTGCTTGGTCTGTAAGTCAGGTACCGGTAAGGTTCAAACTTTTTTCCTTCATTGGGCTAAAGGTATTGGTTATTACTCAATACATGGAGGCTGGGGCACATACTACAAAATTATTAATGCATATTTCAGAAAATTGTACAGCGTAATAAAAATGAGCATGTTTGGTTAGTCAATTATACCTGACACATGTGAAAACAGTGAAATTATAAGTGAATTCATTATATAATTCTTCCATAAAGATAATGGCCGAATTGGGCAAGTGCCTTTATAAAGCCCTTTAAAGGGTTGTTTTGCCCCTCCCCCATTCCTCTAAATAGATGGCTGAAAATTAGAAGGGGATGATCCTCTCCACCCTCCCCTGTAGCTGATGAGCATCTAAGCATAAGGATGATGCAGCTGCCATGGAAGCACCCGGCCATCTCGCCCGTCCGCCCGCTGCATTTCAATCCCTGGAGTCTCTCCCTGGGCCCTCCCGCTGATGAAGCTAGGCAAGTGTCTAGCGGGAATATTAATAGAGGAGGCCTCTCTGCCATCATGCAGGGGAGTGAGATGTGGAGGAGGATGCCTAGTAGTCTTAGGAAACAAGCTTTTAAATCAAACACTCGAGATGCTGATGTGTTAACTCCCATTTGTCAACTTGCATTGGGGATGAAAAAGACTGAACTGCCACTAGGACTCTAGCAGAGTGTAATTATTGCCTACTGATGACACCAAGAATAGTCATGCCTGGATAGATTGGGAGTGTCTGACACCGAAAAAAGTGCAAAGTATGCAATTATCCCGGATATTGTCAAAATAAGGAATGTGCACATGAATTAATCATGTTTAGTACATCAAGTCCCTGGGCTTGCCAAAGGCTCTTCACAAAGCAATAAATGAAGAACATGTAATGCAATTTTTACAAATAGATATGAAACTGTAATGAAATAAACTCAGAGTTCAAAAGGTTTTAAATATCTCCATGACATCAATGCCATTTATGAGTTTTCATTTCAAAATTTGGTGATATATCAGGACTTCCAATTTTTTCCATAAACCCTCCTCTCTTTAATAAGACAAACATTGGATTCATTTATGTCACTAATCCAGCTTCTGTCCATTACTTATTTTTATTCTTCTACCACGTACACGATCAATCCCACATCCAGCACGATGTCTCCACTCATTGCACAATCCCTCAAAGTACCGTCGAAAAGACAGGGTACAGATGGAGAGGAATGGCAAGGTCTACCGTCAACGTTTATCAGCTGGTTGGGTGCGCGACTTGGGAAAGGTACAGAGGCTGGACTAGTATGTCACAGAATTCTTTCCAATATTAATTGAATAGAGAGACAGTATAAATCAACCATGTTTCATTTACAGCTAGAAATGTATTCATAGGCAACAAAATAACCCTTTAAATGCTTTTTAACCAAACTATCTTCACACTGGCTACCTTAACATGAATAGAGATGAATTTGTAGACCGATAGCTAGGGATATATATTGTTTTAACTGCTGGAACGAAGAGGCAACCCCACATCAGCTGCATGACTGTCAAATGAATAAAGAGCCTACTAATGACGTAACAAGCAATCAGACTCAATCAGACTCAATCAGACTCGGAAGCCTGGGAGTGTTATCATTAAACTTTGTAATTCCCAAGATAACATTATGTAATGTAATCCGATGTAATCACCAAGCCTGATATTAAGTACTTGTCTGTGGGTGTGTATGTGTGTGAGGGGGGGGGGGTGTTATGATATTTCATGTGGGGGCTCATGTGTTTTTCTTAGACCTAGAAAAGTACAATCACATTGGTTGTCAACAAGAGCTCAGTGGGCCTCTCCTATAACATATTCAAGGTAAAGAGTCATGGACTTACTTCTTAAGTTCTTGATTGACAGGTTCCATGTTATTCTCTTGAGAAAATAACAAGCAAACAAATATCAATATTTGCTGAGAAAAAATTACATTAATCTTGCAAATCAAATACTTGCATGTTAATAGACTATGAAATGAAATGTCATTGTTTGCTGGTAATTATACATACCGGTACATTGGAAAGCACTGGTCCATTCCAATTTTCTACACAGGTTTGCAACGTACGGCTATGCAGTAGATCAACATAGAATACTGGACTCATTATGAGATTGTGGCTTCAAAGTTTTTGATTAAGATTAATATAAATGTTAAAAAAGATGGAGAATCTAGATCATTCTATTTTATACCCTAATTCTGATCAGGGTTCAAGTGGTACTGATATTTGACTGCTACTGAATTAAAAGAGGGTGAATATTGTGCTACAGCTGTCTGGAAGTAAGGCTAAATTATTAATCATGAATCAAAATAACACTGGCAAGGTTACATGATATTGTGCAAACCTATCAAACCAAACATTGCTTTGTGATGCCGAAAGCTGGATGTCTCAATATTTGTCCTTCAGTGTAGCACATATAAGAGTTGCCAATTGTATTCTGTAATGCGTGTCACAATAACTTTCATCAAAATGATATATCAGTAGCGGGTCTCATAAATCACTCCCAGGTCATCCAAGTTCTATCTGTAATCTTATCTCATGTAATTAATTAGTATTGGATACAATTGAATATAATATTCTATAGACACAAGACCAGTAATATTTTTAAACTTTTTATTCATCTTTTCAATTCCGTCATCTAAAATGAGCAATCATCCAACCGCTTATTTATGATTTTATATGGGAGTAACAGAATGGGTAGGAGATTTAATATAGTTTATATATTCATGAAAAATGATAAAGACAAGGCCTATTCCTCTCCCCCAAATATTTAATTCCACATAATGATGGTTTTAATCAACTGTAATAGCTTATATTAATAGGGCAACATGGAAATTGATATGACATAAATTATTTCAATTCTAGTCAATCAGTTGTAGACCTACACAAAATGCACAAGAACTTGTATAAATGTTTATGTACACCATTCAAACTAAAATCCTCCTTACCTATATTTCTCATTTATTTCTAAAAACGTGCTTCAGGTTCACGTTTCAAGGTCACATAGCCTCAACACAAATCCTAATATCCACAAAAAAAAATTTCTTCATATTTCGTTTATCCTCAGTTCTCCTGAATATCATAAGAATTGTCAAACAACAAAAAAAAAAAAAAAAAAATATGAGTAACTGAGAAAGCAGGAGAATCTATTGCCATCTGGTATAGAGAGAAGGTCACACGCCACATGTTTCTATCATGCATGAATACACAATTATAATTATGCTTTCAATTATCTGTCTGGCAGGCAAGGTTTGTCTCAATTCTTACAGCCCTTTGCAACAGCAAAATAGGGTAAATGTGCAATTATTGGACAGTTTTAAGATGTTTCAGACATGGCAGAATGCATCTTGTGATGTGTACTGGTAACTATATCTGATTGTGCAAGAATAATGGTTGATGTACATGTTTGTGGCTAACATCTAATAAAGACAGCTAATAAAGACATCATTACATCTGTAGTAAGTCTGTTATCAAAACACTACAGCACATTACTTCTCCATTTGATGTCACAAATGAAGAAGTTATTTGGGCATCAAGTAAAAAAACATCTTTCTACCAATCTTCTTAATCTACAAACTGGATCTACTGGGCAGAGAATTATGAAATGATATGAATCATTGTTAAGAATAATGAAATGTTTGAACTTTGAAATCCATCCACTAAGTCATATTGCTTGAATGATGATATATATTTTTTGTTCTTCATCTCAATACTAACAACAATTAAGCTTGTCTCTGTACAAGCCATTTATAATAAATTATTTGGAAACAAAAGATGGATTATGTAATAGATTCTGTAAAGGAATCAACTTTATGTCTACATCATACTGACATTTCATCTGTCGAGAGCCAAAAGGCATTAACTTTGCGTAAAAGTATATGAGTTTACACTCTTCTGGCTTCCAGGAGACAATCTGAAAAGCAGTTAAGATTGTTTGAAAAAACCTGTCTAGACCCCTAGTTCTGGCCCGTCGTCTTTTTAATCTAAAATAATTTATGTCTGTGAGCTCCTTTCCAGCCTGTAATTATCATCATGCCTGTAATCATGAATCGTAATACAAATTTCTGAAGGATTTATTCATAGAAATTCAACTTGATGAACATAAATCTACCTGTATCCAAGACAAAGGCTCAACATGCTTCAGTGTGCAAAATGATTTTTTTTTCTAGTTTGTGTCTACATATTGGTGCAATATTTTTATATTGTGAATCATCAATCAAGATATACCAGGCCAGCTTTCCAAGAGCCAAATGAATTTAAAAAACTAAAACTAAACAACCTAGCACAGAATTTTGTCTCATTATTGCTTCTAGTCTTTCCCCCTTCTATTCTTCATTTTTTTTCTTCATTTCTCTCTCCCTTTCTGTTTATCTAAATACAAAGAATCAATTTTGTACATATGCATAATCAAGACATTATTTGTTACTATAAATAATAATAATAATAATAATAATATGTACTGCACTTAATAGTGCAGAATTTAATGCTACCAACTGCAATAGAATGATAGATACACCAATCCTACTATTGTTGTTCATGAAATCCATACCACTGACAAAACCCTGGGGAATATATCTGGAAAGAAATAGTAGTCCAAAGAAATTGGGGCATTGGTTGGCATCTCACGAAAATGTATTCCTCTCACGTTGCCCAATCGCATCTCTCACGTTTATTTCTATTTTCTACCGGTGATGTAGTGGCGTCGATATTGCATTGGAATCCCTGCCTTATTTCTTCACATATTGGAAGAGCTAGCATACCGGTACACCCGACTCCAGGATGCTATTAATATTCCATTCCACTCTCCCATTATTTTCTTCCCCCATTCCTCCTGCAAATGGTAATCAGAATCGCCCTATATAAACATTTGTAAATATATTTTGTACCCTTTCTATATAAATTGTTTGTTGAGAGCCAGAAGAGCATTGAGTCTGTGTTAAAGTAAATGAGTTGATGCCCTTCTGGCTCTCAGCAGATGATAAATACAGTCACAGTGTATATTCTCATAATTGTAATGTACCAACTAAATTTATTCGTGTTTGTCTATGAGTCATTGGATTTTTGCTTACTCAAGAGACCATTCATCAACAATTCTGCGACTACTTTGGTGAAACCCCTAGTCTGAATTAACCACTTTTGAAAAAGTTTGTTACCCCTTTTTAAGCATTAAAATTCTGACATTTGTTTTTACATTGATTTTTAAAGAGAATTTTTTTTCATAAATTCAACATGCATACAAGTACAAAGAACACCATCACAACCTGTATAGCAATGTCAGATAATTGTCATCTCTTCTTCTCTTCCAGCTCAATTCATTTGGGAAGTCAATACACTTCACATTACACAGCCAGAGCTGTATAAATCCCTGTTGTGGGATATGATGTAAACAAAGCCAGATAGATGGGTACATCCATCCCCCAAAAACAAGAAAGCCCCAGACTCATTTTATACGCTCTCAGGCAATCTTTCTCTTCTCCTCTCTCATCCTTTCTCCCTCTATCTCTCATGCATCTCGCCTCATACATTACCACCACCTTTCGATTACACCACACCTAAAGGCCTATTTCTCTTTCTTTTTATATCTCTCTATATCTCTGTTTCATCACATATTCATTTTTTCTCTTTTTTTTCTTCTCTCTCTCTCTCTCTCTCTCTCTCTTTCCATCTCTCCATCTCTGTCATTTGCTTGCTCGCTCTTGCAAGAGATCCGACCAACTATACATCCAGCCGTAGTACTACCTAGTCTCAGGCTACCTACCGTTGTTTCTACATTTGAGACACAAACATATGTAAGTGTCGTGTCTGAGCAGCTCTGGAATATTCCCACAAAGCAAACTTTCACAATCATTTCAAAAGCTTCTACCACTGATAAAATCAGACACATGAGGGTTCTGCATACTCCAGACAGGTGACAAGTGTTTCTATGATAACTGAGAAACACCCATTTGAAATGAGATAGCAAGGAGAAACACAGCTGAGGTAGGTCTGACTAATCAAGACTAGTCAAATCCAAAGCCAGATCACCCACCCTGCATGTGACCTTTTCTAAGGGATCATCTCAGAAAATACATTGTCAATAATGTATGTTCTTCCTGCAGTGCTAATAGACCACTGCTTATTAAAATGTAAATAGGATAATTATCATAAGTGATGCTACAGTATTGTCCCTATAGTGCAGGATAATCAATTTCTCATTTGCAGGAGAATTACCAGATGCAAGAGACAAAGTGGGAGTGGCACATTGACAATACACATCTATGTTATTAGTATGCCAAGTATGGTTTTAATTGCATGGCAAGGGTGCACAAAAATGCATTTCATAATATTTTTCAAAAAGGGGCAAATGTAGGTTTCTGGATCATCAGCCTGAAGCCTGAAATGATAGTATTCCACTAATAGTTGTAGTTATAGGTCTATAGGATAGCTTCATACACAACTACTGAGAGCCTGAAAATAAGCAAACACCTGCAAGTGAAGATTCATGCAAAATGTTTTTCCACTGAAAAACAAGATATCAAGCTTGCAGTGTAACTATTTTGCTGATTCAAATTGTAATATTTGAAATTCAGCAAATATAATTAATTTGAGCATTTCAATTGTGCAAAATAAGAGCATCATGTCTTTGATAGCTGACAACTAAATCAAGAAAATACCTCATAATTTCTAAACATAGTTGCTATTATTGATATAAAATCATAAATTCATGAAAGCATTGCCATCAGTTTGAATAAACTATGTGTTGTACATGTATAAACACCTTGAGATACCTAAGGGCCAGACAAACACTGCTCAGCTATCCTTTATTGATTTTTTCCTGAAACTAAGGACAGATGACCTGGAAATGACCTAGAACAAGGCAATTACTGATGTGACCCGCTCCATATTATCTTGACTTCCTACATGGTTGTCCATTCCTTGGTACCTGTGTTGTCTTGTGATAGCCAGGCTTCACTTCCATTATGAATTTTCAAATCATACCTGGTTAGGAATAATTGTTTGTGAGCCTGAAGCAATAGCTTGAGACAGTATTAGTCTCAAGTGTACAGTCAGATTCAGATGTATTGATGTAATCTGAACATTTGATTCAAAGTAGGATGAAAATAATTTGCATCTTGATAGAAAGTGACTAGAAATTTGAAAGAAATGGGTTCTTAACAACAAATATAAGCACATTACTATTATCTTTAAGGGAACATTAAAGGTAATACAAAGTTTTGGTATGGGGTCGTGAATTTGGTTCAAATGAACATATTGGAAGCATATGCGATCCTACAATATTCAGGGATCGTTGTTGCGGTTGAAATTGAGTCTAAAGTTATGAAATTGTAAATAATAAACTCTTTATGTTGTATAGCGACCTTGCAAGGTCAAGATATTAATTAAGCTATAAAACAATGTTTCCGACTAAAATCGACCGACTAGCTATTCCCGTTTGGAAATTATATACCACAACTACATATTCTGAGATTTTAATGGTTGCAGCTACCATTGTACGGCCGTAGGAGCTATTTGAATTTTTTTCAAAATTTACCGGTGCTCCTTTATATTCAATTTTTCTCAAAAGCAGAAGCGTTTTAGGGGCTAAAATTTCTAGTGCTTTTGATACATCCACAGGGGCATCCAAATATATCAAAATTCTAAAGAATCACTATCCACCCATTTTTCAAAATTTCCCAAAACTTTGTAATACCTTTAAAGGAACATTAGCCTTGAGTTTATAAGTAATATAGAAACAAAAATACACATTTCTAAAAAAATTAGATCTAGATCTGTTTTCTGTTTCCCTGCAACCTGTTAATAGTATACTGAATTATAAAACCCCCAAAAGGCTAAAACAAACGAACAAGATCAACCAAAAAAAGGGTCATGCCTAGTTCAAAAGGACATTTAGAAAAGATTGGTATGCTATATGCAATATTTCATAAAGTGTATTAAAGAAGAAAAAAAAGGAAGAGAAGTTTTGGTATATATTATTGTATAGCAAGCCGCAGGGTGACAAAGGAAGAGAAAGGAAATCTAGGATACCTTGTCAAACACCTAAAGAAAGAAAAGGAAATACCTATTCTTTGCCTCTGTGTTATTCCCAGGCCTTCAATAGAGCCTTTAAATTCCTCCCTTCTCCAAATGTCAGAGCAGAATAATAAATGTCTCAAACCTACTGTACAGACACAGGAGCTAAATATAACTGCAGTCCCTCCCCTTGGTTGATGGAGAATAGTTTTCTTCTCACCAACCAACCAACCAAGAACTGTTTCCCTAGTGAGCTGAAACAGTGTGTAGATTATTGTTTCTTTAAGCCCTAGATCCATGGATGCAGGCAGCAGATAGAACTGGCAAGTTGCAGAATTACTTTACATACAATTCACAGGGGGCCTATACTGCATTTTCTGGAGCAATTTTCAGAATCGCCCTGGTTTTTTCGCTGGTTACTATTTTACTTATTCAATAGTGGCAGGTTGATAAGACTCAGCCTCGGGGGGAAGTTATGTTAATCCTAAATATTGAATAGAGTGATATTTCAATACTATGGGACATGTCATTGCATGATAATTGAAGCAAACTTGAATTAATTGAAGTAACAAATTATAAAAATTTCTTCTGATTTCTCAGAGTACAGTGGCTAAAGACAAGTAACATAATTAAGAGAATTGAAGGGGAAAATGCTTGATATTACTCTCAATAAGATTAGAATCATTAGTTTGTTAAGCCATAAAATGCACAATTCTGTTTCTTTCAACAAAAAAAATTATTTACAGTAATACAAATCTTCTTTTTTGGGTTTTTTGTCTAGCATATCTGATTATCCACTTTTTTTCCAGACATGAGTGCACAATTACATACATGTTTGCAAATGTTTACATATGGGAATTGAGGCTTACCTTACACACCTTACATGTACATGTATTTCTTATGAATGTGCTTGTCTGCCCTGGGTTCAATCCATCCCACTCAAAACAATATTTGACTGTTGACACAACCACGCCTTCTTGTAAAAGGGACATTTACCGCTCTATTTCAAGGCAAACATCCTCAACCTATTAACAGGGGAGTACCAGGTATGGATGTTTGAATTAACAATGTTGAACAGAAACCCAACCCCCACATTATTTCATTGATTACTTTTGGATTATGAATCAAGTGCTGTCTTGGAAAATGTATAATCAGGTTGATTTTGCAACATGTTGTTAACAATATATATATATATATATATATTCCTTTCGGTGCATGTCTTCGAGTCTTCCTCAGTCTGTTAAAAAATCTGGGTCTCTCCTTTTCAATGTAATGTCTGCCACCTTCCCCCTCTCCCTCTTACTCTAAGTATGTTTATAAAGAGTATGTATTTGTGTAAAATATCTGTCTAGCTGATCTGTTTATCCCTTTTTTCTATTTATTGATTTTGCTGTCCTGACAATCAAAAGACTATTAAACAAACTCTACATTCTACACAATTTCATTACATAACAGGCAATTAGAATGTTTCTTATAATATTTTTTTTAAAATACCTAAATCAATGTCTACCTTCTCAATGGGTTTTCTGTCAATTAAAAAAGAATGGTTAGGAAAAAGATGAGAAACCTCTGCAGATATCTGTACGAGCCTGTCTACATACCAAGATCAATAATGATAATCAGTTCAGAATAGATTAAGCTCACATACAACTTGTTCAAATACCATGCACAGCGACTATATCTCCCAACTAACAGTACAGTGCAGAATCTTCAATTAACATGGAAGGATGTATATTCTTGCCTCTGTATATTCTACAGAATATGTCATATAACAATTGCACTAGAATGTGACATTTATACACCTTTTATGGACTTGTAATGACCTTTGAGTAAAACATATCTAGGGGCGGTAGATTATATACATTCTAACCAGTGGGGACTTTTTTTTTTTCCAGCCCACACATCACACCATGCATTTCAGGTTAATATGGGTTTGGCTCATTATCATATTACACTGATAATCCTTGTGACGTACACGATCTGCCCATCCACCCATCTACACCCTCTTGCCAGAGAGGGCAGCAAAGCACTATGGATACCAGTTTCCAATTTCTACCTAAAGGTCTAGTGTCAAAACTCACTAAGAGAGGATATGATTAAAGGTATTACAAAGTTTTGGTATAGGGTCATGGATTTGGTTCAGATTAACATATTGGAAGCATATGCGTTCCTACAATATTCATTGATCGTTGTCGCGGTTGAAATCGAGTCTAAAGTTATGAAATTATAAATAATAAACTCTTTATGTTGTATAGCTCCCTCTCAAGGTCAAGATATTAATTTAGCTATAAAACAATGTTTCTTGACTAAAAAAGACCGATTTGCTATTTCCGTTTGGAAATTATATATCACAACAACATATTCTGAGATTTTCATGGTCGCAGCTACCATTGTACGGCCATAGGCGCTATTTGAAATTTATCAAAATTTACCGGGAGCACCGGTAAATTTTTATATTCAATATTTCTTGAAAACAGAAGTGTTTTAGGGGCTAATTTTTTTAGTGCTTATAAAACATCCACAGGGGCATCCAAATATATCAAAATTGTAAAGATTCACTATCCACTCAATTTTCAAAATTTCCCAAAACTTTATATTACCTTTAAGAAAACAAATATATGAAGGCTGTAAATATTCCTTTCATTTTAAAGGGTCTATAAATATTTGAGAATGTCCATAATTGTTAGTATAAAGTAATTGTTTACCATAATTGCTATTGTTTCAATCTTTTTTTATCATTAGGAGGTGAGGGCATCAGAGCTATATTTTAAAATGGTATTTGAATACTTTCCTATTCCTTTAAAAGGTGAATAGAACAATCTTTAACAAAGAATTTGAACAGTGATATGATCCCCAACCCCCATTTTGCAGTATATGACTAGCAGTAGGAGCAGAAATCTATGTAATGTTTCAGGCTAGCAAAAAAGCTCAGGGGTAGTTAATTTTCACCTTCATTACCTTACAGTTTATGTTCAATATTCCCTTAAAAAGGGTTTTCAAAATTCCTTTAAAATGGGTCTTTAATACTGATTTAACTTAAAAATAGGTCTGGATTATAAAGCAGACCCCAGGAAATTTCAGACCGTTTGCCGACAAAAGGTTGACAAGGTCACCTAGTCATCAGGACGACATTGGACAACACATGAGGGATTGCCAGGCATGATATCACCATAGCAACCATGTTCCATTAATTATCTATTGTCTCCATTAAGACCTGGGAGCGTGATTGGTAGTACAGCTTCACCTTTGCAATTCACTGACTAATTTCAACGGAATTGCAAATCATCAGAAAGGCCGCTGAGTCCCTATGGTTTTTGTGGGTAATGACAAGCCTGTCTAGATCACCTGAACTTTTCTAAATCGATGAATTAAACTGAGCAGGGGCGTGTTTCATCTCAAAGTACCGCTCCATTATAGTTATCCATTTGTTTTAAAAAGCAGCAACATTCAGTCAAAGGCAGATCATCAAAATGCTAATTTGACCTTCGTCTACTGTTCAGAAACAATACTTATTTTTTCACAAATAAGAGAATGAGTGGCAATTAATAAGAATATCAAATCATTCAGAAAACCCCCTTTTGACTACTTAGTCTGCATTTCCCTCCATCCCTTCCAAATTCATCATGATATAATTATAGATGTCACATTATTGTGCACCCTTGTTATCCAGTTTATACAGCATGTGTTGTTTGCGATTGTAATTCATTGATCATATCTTATACTAAATTATCACATATAACCACTTAGTTTTTATAAGCAACACATCCTCTAAAAAGAAAGCAAACATATGACTTTACAACAACTTTATAGGAATCATTAAGATTATTATGAAATGTGATTAAAGGCAATATTCTGTGCTCTACTTTAATATATCCAAGGACAGTCATAGATAATGGAAACCACTGATTAAATCCTTGATATTAACCATATGGTTAAGCAAGATCCCCAATTGTGGTTTCAAAGTTGGTTTCATTTTAATAAAGGGCAGGCCCATTCATATTACACTTTAAAAAAAATTCAAACCCTTGCTGCTTCGTTTTTATTTGGAATTACAATCAAGCGTAAGTACATATTGCTTCATTAGCACTTAATTTCAAAACTGTTTTCATTAATAATGCCCAATTTATAATTAGAGATTAAATAAGAACACAGCCCTTTAGGTTTCAATTTTATTTCTTAATTTTAAATTGGGCACAAGACAATTTAAATTGGAAATTTCTTCTGTATCATTTAATATATATACATGTATGAGAACTAAACTATGAATATTTTAAATAGCAATGAAAACAGACCTACTAAAGCTTTCCATTCATATTTCTAGATTTTGTAGAACCAATAATCTCTTTAGTTATATTAATATTTCAGTCCAAATGTATTGAACACCAGTATAACACATTGGGGAAGATTAAAGCGATAGATAACTGTGTTTCCACCATCTTTCACCGCCTACCTAATGAACAGCACTTAATCAAATAAATGAATAAATAATTTCTCCCTCTTGCAATCACAAAATAAGACCTATGACCTTTCCTTCCCATTATTAGTGTCTGTCCAAAAACTGAAGTCATGTTCATGTACACATTGTATGATAATGATAAAGGATAAATGTAACATGGTGTGTGTATCATGCCGCTAGCATAACCTAGACATTACGTCTATAGCTAAGATCCAATTTGGGAATAATTAAGAGATGCAAGGACGTCATGCCATGCGTGAATCAGTGGAAGCCAGGGGGCATGGCATTAGCTCAGGTACAGCCAGGCTACCTCTTACGGGTGACTAATGAATAATTTCTCTCTTCCGTATGATTCGCGGGCGAGAGGTAGTGCCTACCGTTTACAGCCTTTCATCGGCTAAATGAGATTAATGCAAGTTATTGGTTTGGGAAGTGCAGGTATAAATTCATAAATAGCACCTGGATTATAGGATGAAAAGCATGCCAGAGTTGACATTCAAGTCATGCTAATATAAAGGTTGCATTGAAAGTAGTCTCAAAGTCATAGTAGATGTTAATATCATATCAATGAAAAAATAATGAATACAATGATATCAATTAGAAAATTTTAATGCATCTTATCTCTAACCTTGAATTTCAATTTTTTAAATACCCCCAGGTAGATGGAAAAAAGGCTAATTGTGCTTTTTAATTTCAATACCACCAATAATAGCCATTTGATACTGCACACTTCACATTCAACAAATGGATGTTTACTATAAAAAATACCCCAGACATTTATGTTTATGAGCAGCAGCTGAAGACAAAAACCCATATACAATGTAGAACATGACTCATTGGCGGTGCATTGATTGATCCATACTATGATATCAGGTGATGAAGTATTACGATCAAGGTGACTCATACCCATGTTAGACATGGACACTGAACATTGTAGTATTACACATAATGATAATGAGAATGCATGGGTTTTCCCAATGTAGACATACACCAAGGAACAGTAATAGCAAGGATACATCAAAACTTAAAATGATGCATATATTGGGCATGGTTAACTTTAAAAAAGCCTGTTTACTTCAAAATTGCTTTATAAATATTTTACAGGGCTTATAAAAAAACAAGGGGTAACAAAAGGACAATAACAATGTCAAAGGATAATTAATGTCCACTGAAATAGATTTATCACTCTGTTTATAATTTTCACGAAGTGCGCAACGCTGAGAAAATATTAATCCCTTGCTGTCCAGTCATTGGCTGAAAACGTTCTTGCAAAAATGGCCCTAAAATACCACCATACAAAGAGGGATATGGCTCTCTAGTTTCTGTGACACTTCACATTTTCAATTTAAGCAGCCGGCATCGCCACAATAATCTCCCAATTTCCTTGGCAATCTCATGCATAATTCACCTCATAGCAGATAGATCTGGAGTAATCCATTACCCCTTTTGGATTTGCATATTTCAAAAGCAATTGGTATTACAAGAATATCTGCCATTTCCCAAAGTAATCTCATGAATTAATCATTTTAATGCACATATCTAGAGTAATCTGATGCCTTGATCAGATAATATACATAATGATACTCAAAGGAATGAAATTTAATATCTCCTATGCTTCGCATGCTGAATTCTGTAAGTCAGATTTGTTTATAAAATGCTAAGAAGCTCTTACAAAGAGAGAGGTGGCTTAATATACATGTTGCATGTTCAGCTATAAAATGCTAGTTTTCCATGAATTTAGAATTGGTGAACGTTAATCATTGAAGACCCTGCCTTTCTTCCTTGCTACTGTACTTCACTTAATTAATGTACATGCTAAAGTACCTATATCCTATACTTAAATGTTATATTATTGATTCTCTTATCAATACAATGTAAGTTAGATGTTAAAATATCTCTTGCATATACACTGCAGCATAATAAACTGAATACTTTAATTACAATAAAAGCTTCAGAAATACACATCTCTGTTACAATTTAGAACAATTTTAGAAATGAATACAAAATCTTTACATCGTTTAATCAATATCAATTCAATACTGATATGAATTTATATATTTCATCTTACATCAATAAGGATGGAAATTGAGAAGTTAAAATTTCAGATTTGTGTGTGGATAGTACATGAATTTGTATATAATGTATATGATTGAAGTGATTAAAAGCTTACATGTATATATCTCACACATGTAGCTACATAATGAACAATCTCATTTGGTCTGGTGTCATCTAGGCTAGGACATCAGAGAAGAAAAATGTTGAAGTTTAGCATTTTTCCAAAGATAAGTTAATCATCTTCCAACATCAATTCTAACATGAGTTGCTACTTTAATAATTTGCAAAACACTTTGGAAGCACAAGGAAATATTGTTTTATTCAAGAATGGAAAAATCAATCA
Source organism: Strongylocentrotus droebachiensis (assembly GCA_035222895.1). Taxonomy (NCBI): domain Eukaryota; kingdom Metazoa; phylum Echinodermata; class Echinoidea; order Camarodonta; family Strongylocentrotidae; genus Strongylocentrotus; species Strongylocentrotus droebachiensis. Next base: position 54,701 of record JAVYIG010005220.1, read on the forward strand.
GACACAAAGGCCTGGTTTTATTTTTGATATACATTTCATACAAGAAAGGAATATTAATTGGACAAAGGGACATCATTTCATTTAGATATACATACATGTACATTCTCCAAGACAGGACTATTCATAAGACACAGATTCAATGTTTTATTCATGATATGCAATGACAAGAAAGGAATACTGATAGGACAGAATGTAGATTGCCCTCCATTATAGGTGCACTAATTTTAATCCTGTAGATAGATTCTAATGTAAACTTGTTTTATTGTTAGACAGCTGGTTGGTTGACCTAATTCTGTCATAGCATCCTGTAGTCAAGACCTACATCAAATCACAACAAAAACACACACACACATACAGGCTTGTTCACATATGGTGTGGAAATCCACTGCCCTCTTTTTTCCTTTTTTTTTCACATGTAAAAAAATGGCAAGTGGGGTGATAAAAAAAAGGCTGCCTATAACAAAGGACCCTATTATAAAGCGTTCTAACTTATCCATGTATCAAATAAATACAGATAGGTGAAGCACACTGTGGTTATTTTGCCCTGGCAGTTGGGGATTTTATGGAGGACGACTTCTGCATCATTGGTTTTGTCACCATCTAATCATGAAATCATTAGTGGTACACCTACCCCACTGCCACCCCATTGCACAAAGGCGACTCCAGGGCCCTGTCTTATATAGAGCTTTGATTGACCCGAATCAATCGCTAGTCCTCTGATCAATTGTAAGTTTGCAGTCCCCTATCTCTTTTGTTCACAGTAGCCATTGATATCAATTGCAATTAAGTTACGATTAATTGCAACTGTTTATAAGACAGGGCCCAGAAGCAATAAAAAAGTGACCATGCGTGAAGGTGCAAATCATTATTCATTATTGTCTTAGTAAATGGCCTGTGAATAGGGCCTTTAACATCATACTTCTTATACTCGGAGCTACAGGGGTGTTGATGCCCTTCCAGCTCTCAAAAGATGAGTTCATTGCCTGAGAGCCAAAAAGGGCATTTATTCACAAAATTTACCTCAGAGTCAACGTCCTTCTGGCTTTCAAGAGATGATTTATTCAATATATGGCTTACTTTCTAATAACGTAAATGACTTGATTGCCTTAAAAACCTGATTATGCATGCATACATTTGTTCAAATATATAGTTATTTAAGCTTTATGTTAATCAAATAATGTCATGGCAGTTACATCTTCTACTTGCATGTTGCTGAAGCTAGTACCTTTATTTAGAGCTTTTTAACTAAATACACATGTATAACTGGAGAAGCATATATTACATTGTGCATCATTATTACATTTGTGAAAGCGTCATACATAGGTCGGCATTCAGTGGGTATATTTGTCAGGGAGCTTTGGTTGAGCACTGTCAATTTTAAATCATCCACATCCTTCTTGACATTCAACATCTACAAATAGATCTAATATGAATTTTTTTCAATATAACTTTTTAATTCGCCCAATGAAAGTTCTCAGTAGATTATGGCCAATGCAGAAATCTTAATGTTATTGATCTTTAAAGCAAGTGTAATCAGCGCCACTTCTATATAAGATGCTCCTTTACATTCATTTTCAAGATGCTCCATGCTTTGAATACAACTTCCTTCTCTCACGTAATTTCTATTTGAAAGTTGTGTCATTTCTTTTCTCCCCCCCCCCCTCTCTCTCTCTCTCTCCCCTCCCTTTTCACTCTGTCTATCCCTCTATCCTACAATACATATAATATATTTTATTATCACCTTCCTCATCATTGTGCTCGTTCTCACCACCTCCATCATCATCACACGACAACCATCAAAAATTACTTCTTTCTACCCACTTCACAACAATCATCAACTGTCAGGGTTCATCCAAGAATCAAAGCACAGACCTGCCATTATTCAAAAACTAAGAATTGTCTTTTGGGTGCAGCTATACAGGTGCTAGCTAGAGGAGTTTTGATGATATAATGATGGGTGTGAAGTGAACATCTGATGCATATCCTCTATCCTGCGTTCCAATACGCACCGCTGAAGTGACTCGACAGACCAGTTTACTAAAAATGTTTCCTCCCAAAACCCCTGGTAAGAAATCTTCAATTCATGTAATGTACAAGTATGATAGTATCTCTATGAAAACCCTTGTTGCTATATCAGGCAAATCACAAGTAGGTTTTGGGGGTCATAAAAAGCAATACACCTGTAAGTAAATGCCAGCCAAATCACAGGTCGATTTGGAGGCCATAAAATTCCATTTTGTTAAAGAGATGGTTTATTGATTTCAAACTTGACTGAATTTGGTATCATTGCAATCGAAAAATTACACTGAGTAAAATCATTACATTTGTGTAACTTGTACATTCGAGCGAAATTTATAAAAGTTGATTGAACTTGACGAAAAATCAACCCACCCAACGCCCCGAAAACATCGTAAGTCAGCTGATTTTTGAAGTGACGACACAATATGAACAGCGGGCCGCTCAGCTGAAATGATTGACGACGGTGCGAGATACAGTTTGCGTGCTATTCACATGTATTGCATTGACTCTCGAGTACCGTACCCATTTATACCTAACGCTGTTTACCTTCATCAAAATCCCCTGGAAATATGGATATTGACGAAAACATACTTGATTTGAGTTTTGAGGAGATAGAAGAAGGCTCCTCCATGGCATGGTTTTGGTTCTTAATCTGACTTTAGTCTAGATAAATGGTATATAACTTCCAAAAAGCGAGTGAATATATCGTCGATGTATGTAGCGTTCAAATTTCCCGTAGCTAGCGAGTAGCTGTGCGTGCGTACTCTGTGTGTGCAATATCGCACGTACGTAGTATGCGTGCATCACATCTAGCGCAGCTTGCTAGCCAGCCTAGCCCGTAGCCCGGCGCTCGAGCTAGCCGTGAATCGCGAACCGGACTGATCTGTTTCTCTCGGTTTATCAGGTCCTACGACTTAATTTATCAAAAATGTAAATTAATCAGCCTAATCACACATTTTTGTAATGAATATCTGGACAATTCTATGTAAATTTGTCGCCTAAATTACTCCAAAAGAGTCGTTAGGGCAGCATGCAAAATGTCCTTTGCCTTACCAGACGCTGAAGTGCCCTCAGAATATGTGATTAGTTTTCCGATTTTCATGCTCGAATGTGACGGAAAAAAATATAAAAATCAAACAAAATTTGTAGAAAGTATCATTTATTTAGTGTATCTCATTCAAGATGCCAAAAAATGAGGAAATATCACCACTAGCGGTAAATATACAAACAACGTTAAGCCATATCTGAAAATTGCAATGGGTATCCAACATTGTCCCAAATGTGTGTTGTAGGTTGTTCATATTGTGACGTCATCGTTTCGCATGTAAAATAACGCCGTCAATTCACTTTGTGAGTGGGTTCAGGAAAGGGTAACAAAATTGCATTTAATTTATTCCTCACAACAGTGAGGGCTTCAAATGTACTTTGCTCATTTTGTTAATGTTCTCAGCAATCTGTAGAGGTGTAATTTGCCCATTTTCCACATTTCAATGAACCATCTCTTTAATGAATTATCATTTGTAAAAGATTTAAATGCAAACATTAGGTAAACTGGTCTGCTCACATAGTAACCACTTGTTGCTATGTCAGGCAGATCACAGGCAGGTTTGGGGTCATTACAGGCAAGACACCTGTTGCTAAGTGCCAGCCAAAGCACAGATCAATTCGGAGGCCATAACATTCCATTTTGTTATTGAATTATGATTTGTACGCATTAGTAAACTGGTTTGTTGACTGCATCATTCAAATCATTCCTATCTAGGGTCTTACCTGTAAGTTTTCTGAGTAGAAGAGACTCTTGAGGACTTGGCTGTCTCGTTTCTGCATTGCCTTTCCTTCCATTACCTTCTCCAGGAAGCCGCAGATATTCTTGACTTGGGTAGTATCAGGCAGCATCTCAAGAGCCTACGATCAAATATCATGTCATACTGGACTTTACTTTAATTGCTTTAATTAATCAAATGTTATCAATATCTACAATTGGAACTCAAATCATTTCACTATAATGTCGGCTGTTGCCTCAACAGCCAAGAAGATACTTTTATACTGATCATCTGCATGAGCTATCTATTAGGGGCTTCCTTTAGTATTGTTAAGAAACATAATATTCTCAGGCAAATCAAAATTTTATTACATATTGAAAAGGTGTTAGAAATCCCAGTCAGTAATATGAAAATATGAAATCAAAGACCATTGCTAAAAATGACCAATACTGTTGTTTGCAGAGCCATATAAATCTGCATTTACAGTTATATTAGACTGCAGCAAAGGTACATGTACATGTATAGGGTTAACAAAGCATTATGGACAGGAATTCTCTGGTTTGGTTCTGTACTAAAATCAGTGTACTCCTTTGAAATATTTATTTTTTAATTCATCTTTTAACAGTAGTTAACAGCCCCAGATTGAATATGTTCCTGCTAATAGAAGTCTGACAGAGGTAAGGAGACCATTCCTCAATGCCAGACTCCAAAAAAATGGTACTCACAAGTCTCCTATAAAGTCAAATAATTGTGCACATAGATTCTATACATAACCACCTCCTTCACACTCTTCTAATCGTGGATCTGTGTTCACATTTTTGAAAGTTTTGGGGGTATATCATCTTCACACTCCATTTATATACCTGAGCATCTCTGTTTACAAATACAACCCCAAACAAAGTCTTCGCTCGTCATCAGACACGCTATTGCTTCATACACCTAGAATAAAACATGCTTGGGGCGATCAGGCTTTCTCAGCCATGGGTCCGAAACTCTACAATGAACTCCCTCTACAAATATGTCAACTGTCGTCAACAGAAACATTCAAATCACAACTGAAAACTTATTTGTTTTTTTCGTTGTAAATTTCTAGCAGAATTTCGAATTTCGTTTCTTGTTTTTTATTTCTTATGTTTGTTACATGTACTTTTCTCTAAGCGCCATGAGCACCAAAAGGTGGACCTGTGCGCTTTACAAGTAGCCACTATTATTATTATTATTATCATTATATTTCTATGTACTTACCCTGGCAGTATCAATCTTGTCATGATGAATCTCTAGGACATTGAGGGCAGCCTTGATGTTGGGTTCCGGAGCTGGTGTATTGTGCATCATCAGCCGCATGGACTCTGGGTCTGGTGGTCTGATGTATGTTTGGAAGAGACTAAGGTATACCTGTAATACAGGTAGAACAAGTAGGCAGAGAAAACAAATTGAAAGTAAAGGGAAAATCTATCATCTTCTTTCAGTCTTCACTTCAACGCATAAACTTAACACATATCAGGAATTACGTTTAAAAGTAAAACTTAACATATTGTAAAAAATTAAAACTCTTCTTGGGTTCTTCTTGAATCCACTAAACGATTTTAAAGGAAATGAAATAATGACAATACTTACAAATAGAGATGATTATTTAACTGTGATAAAAGATGAAAAATTGCTTTGCACTGATACAATTCTACAATTCTGGTAATTTAATTTTTATTGAAAATAAAAGGATTTCACCTCCCATTTATTATTTTTTTGCTTTCTTTACAAATCTGGGCTTATATTTCGTTGTAGCCCCCTAAATGGTTAAATGGTACTACAGAAGAATTAAAGAATATTTTTACGAATTAATTTGTAGAGAATGGAACAAGTTTGTTGTTAGGTTTCAAAAGCATTTTTAGTGTGTCAATTTCACCAACTCACTTCTGTTTCACTTTCTCGGCTAATCGTGGCAGTTCTGCGACAGTACTCTTCAGCTTGTCTTGTATCCTTGAGTATATGTGCATAGACAGCCAAGGCCTGCTCATGTCTTCCTAACCTGCCTAGTAATAGGGCTCTCTCCTCAAAGAAACCTGCAAAAAATCAGTGGTACAGCGTAGAAGGTCAATGGTATACAATAGCACATCAGAGGTACAGTGTAGCAGATCAATGGTACACCATGACAAATCAGCGGTACAGTATAGTAGATCTACGGTACACCACAACACATCAGAGGTACAGTATAGCAGATCAACGGAACACCACAACACATCAGAGGTACAGTATAGCAGATCGATGGAACACCACAAACACATCAGAGGTACAGTATAGTAGATCTACAGTACACCACAACACATCAGAGGTAAAGTCGAGCATATCACTGGTACATCACAACACATCAGAGGTACAGTATAGCAGGTCAATGGTACACCACGCCACATCAGAGGTACAGTATAGTAAATCTACGGTACACCACAACACATCAGAGGTACAGTATAGCAGATCTACGGTACACCACAACACATCAGAGGTACAGTGTAGTATATCTATGGTACACCACAACACATCAGAGGTACAGTATAGCAGATCGATGGAACACCACAACACATCAGAGGTACAGTATAGTAGATCTACGGTACACCACAACACATCAGAGGTAAAGTCGAGCATATCACTGGTACATCACAACACATCAGAGGTACAGTATAGCAGGTCAATGGTACACCACACCACATCAGAGGTACAGTATAGTAAATCTACGGTACACCACAACACATCAGAGGTACAGTATAGCAGATCTACGGTACACCACAACACATCAGAGGTACAGTGTAGTAGATCTACGGTACACCACAACACATCAGAGGTACAGTAAAGTAAATCTAAGGTACACCACAACACAACAGAGGTACAGTATAGCAGGTGAATGGTACAACACAACACATCAGAGGTACAGTAGAGCAGATCACTGGTACATCACAACATAACGGGAGTATATAGCAGATCATTAGTCCACCACTGAAAATCAGAGGTTTAGTTTAGAAGATCAATCAAACACCATAGCAAATCAGAGGTGCAGTAGATCAATGATATCCAATAGCATTAGAGTAGTACACAGGTGCAGTGTAAAATTGAAGAGGTACAATGGGCCCCCATATTAAAGGTACAACATAGCAAATCAGACGCTACATGAAAGTATAATAACCAACAATTATACTTTATGACAAATCATTTAGAGTAGAGCATATGGAATCATAACCTAAATTGTTTTTGATTATATTTTCCTAACTGAGGTATTCAAATGACTGAACAGGATTTACTACAATATATGAAGAGCTCTACAATACTGATTAACCTGTTGATGATGGGGACATGATATCTTGGGTTGTCTCAAGAGATGGTCTATCGAAAATGTATGTTACACATAAATAAAGCTGTATTCAATAGAACAATGAAAGCAATGACTTACTGTCAAATGGGAACCTAGTGAGTAGTTTCTCTGGTCGGTAATATTGTGAAGTCTCTAGAAAGAAGAGAAGCTTCTTTCTGAGTGCACCTAGTTCTCCCGGCTCTGTACCGGCACGGACAAATAATTGACCTGGAGAGGATAAAAGAGAAGATTTGAAAGAATATCACATTCATTTATTATTTCTAGAATGACAAAAGCCAATTTATTCTCATTTCATCGTACATGGCTCGTGATTTTACAAGTGGAAATATCAACATCAAGTCATCCATCTTTAACTTAGAGGAGAAATTTATCTTATTCAAGTGATGTAAAATATATCATGGGAAGGCTCACTTTAAGTTTTTACATTTTAACACTAATTCTATAAGGTGAACATGGTTTGATGGCTTGAACTGATTTTATCTTTTAATAGCCTAGAACACTAATCAGTTGATATGAAAGATACATTGCAGTATCATCTTAACTGATAAACATATACGCATTACAAAGGCTTTATTATAATTATCATTATTTGTATTATTATTATTTATTTCGCACTTTCAATACAAGTTTTTGTTTTTTTAAGAACATACAAAACAAACAAAATATGGCAATAATTTTATAGATACTGGTGCACCAACCAGGCGGCCTTGGAAAGAATATTTCAACTAAATAACCATACCCATAGGCCTTCCTTCCCAACTTAGTGGATTAGATTAGACTTTGGTAGGAGAGTGAGATTGTAATGACTTGCCTACAGTCCTCCATCAGGTAGCTAAACATAAATGTGAAAGAGGACATGTAATATCAACCATATAAACTTGCAGCTGGACAAAGGTTATAGTTAAAGGTAATACAAAGTTTTGGTATGGGGTCATGAATTTGGTTCAAATGAACATATTGGAAGCATATGCGATCCTACAATATTCAGTGATCGTTGTGGCAGTTGAAATCGAGTATAAAATTATGAAATTGTAAATAATACACTCTCTATGTTGTATAGCTCCCTCTCAAGGTCAAGATATTAATTAAGCTATAAAATAATGTTTCTTGCCTAAAATCGACCGATTAGCTATTCCCGTTTGGAAATTATATATCACAACTACATATTCTGATATTCATGGTCGCAGCTACCATTGTACGGCCGTAGGCGCCATTTGAAATTTATCAATTTACCGGGAGCTCCGGTAAATTTTTATATTCAATTTTTCTCGAAAGCTGAAGTGTTTTAGGGGCTAAATTTTCTAGTGCTTATAATACATCCACATGGGCATCCAAATATATCAACATTGTAAAGAATCACTATCCACCCAATTTTCAAAATTTCCCAAAACTTTGTATTACCTTTAATATCCACTATAGTGTGAATGAATCTAAGCATATCAACTGAAACACACATACCTTCTGGAAGTGTCTTTCGATAGTCTTCCATCAGAACCTGTATCTTGTCTTTGTACAGATTGACAAGCCTGTTGTGAAATTCTGGAGTCTCATCTGAACAGTTGAGGATGATGTGCTCAAGGTATGGTACAGCTAGCTCTCCAGCTACCGTGGTCAGGTAGTCCAGAACTTGGTCCCTCGGTAACCCCTCCACTTCCGGGATGTCCTCTGTAAATATCTGAAAATATCAAGGAGAATTTTATGTTAAGTATGCAGTATCACTTTAAAAGCTTTCTTCAATTGTAATGAATAGAACGGTTATGCTGAAATAGTGCACACTACATTCTCCTTAATTGCAAAGCACAAATCAAGCATAAACGTTTGATTTTGAGATCAATTGATATCACTATTAAGAAAAGTTGGGGAGTCTTGACAACCTTTAGGTTCTTCACAAATATGAAGCATTAAGAATTTTTCCTATTTTATTGAACTCACTATCACCCCCCCCCCCCCCCCCAGCCCCCTCCCCCTCCCCTATTCAAGGGAAGTTCAAGTTGTAACGGTCAAGTTCATCTTATCTTGGGAATTTGCTGGATAATTTTTTTAAGCTAGTATTGCCTCAATACCAATTACCGGTAAGGCACTAGATTCCACTGTCATTGATCAATCAAGTAATAAATCAACCGTTCAATAAACAATAACCAATATGTTATTGTTACTGGAATGGATGAAGACTGGTATCATATCTCACCTTCAGCCCATCTTCTGGATATGACTTGAGCACCCACTGAGCATATTCACAGATGAGATTGAAGTGTTCTTTACCCAGTCTCTGGAGGTAGGATACTGTTCTCTCGTGGCCCTTGAGGGGGCTGTTGGGTTTTTGTGATTGACGTAGTAGCAGGTCCAAGGCTGTAAAATTTTATAACAATTCCATTAAAATTTTCTTCGACATTTTTTTCTTTAAAATTTAGGTTACTAAAGAGAGGAAATATGCCTTATAACCACAGGAATTGTGGATTATGAAGATCAATATGTGGAGACAAAATCTACTTTAAATTACTTTGATGATAATATTTTAGAAGATGGATGGTATATGTCATCAGAAAATCTTTCATTCTATTTCCATTTCAATTTAATTCAAATTTGATACAAATACAAGCATCAATTTTGAATCTGCCGCAGCATGTAACTGAAAGTAATTATGATACCATTAAAAGAAGAAAAACGTCAAATGATTCTATTGACAACCTTCAAGCACTGTTAGCAACCTTCAAGTGACATGAAACTGAGGCCTCACCTTTCTTATGCAGGTCTTTCTTCTCATAGAGAATAATAAGTTCACTGTATTTTTGGTATTTCTTCAAGACCCTTTCACTCTCATCAAGATGGCAGTTGTTGTCTTTCAATCTGAGCAGCGGAGCAACAAGGGCATCGTTGGTCTGGGTGTGGGGAGGGAATGAATGCATAAGCAATGATACCATGTTAATTAAACACTATTTGAAAATCGCTTCACATTAAAGCGTACCAATCAGAAAAGAAATTGTTTTGTTTTGTTCATTAGTAGTTCTATGTCAAAATATGAGCTTCAAATATTACTTCTGTAAAGAGATTTTGCAAGTTTGAATACACCCTTGAGTAACATAAAAGCAACAGTGACACGTTTCCTTGCCCTGGCAAGGATGTACTTATATGCAGTACTTTGCACTACTTTACTAAATGGCTAGAGCAACGGCTCACCTGTAGATAGCATTTGAGTAGAGTTGTGTCTATGATAAGGCTTCTCTGTCTCCTTGATGTGACTATCTTTGATCCCTCACAGATGGTGGATGGCATGGCTGCTGTCTGTAGACAAGACAATACATGTAGGTCAGATAGGTTCATTAGAAAAGTAGTATATCACACAGCATCTGTAATAGCTTTCAAATTAAAAATATTAGAATTAATCTTTGATTGTGAAGTTATAATTAGAACGGCTTCCACGATTAAGCAATCCCATTCTACTAGTTATGTAGTCTCTCGCATAAAAGGTTTACATTTAAAGATTTCAAACTCAGCTTCAAAAGTCCAATAAAAGTAATTAAAGTAGACTTATGTAGATGGGCGTCGCTGAAAATATTTAATGGGGTTGTCAAAATGAATTTGTTGACATGTTGACACCTTTTATAGCAATGCCCCTATTTAAACTTTATATATCATTACACTCAAATTTATATGTGTTTGATCTAATTCATCATAACTTTTCCATCTTATAAAATTTTGTTCTTGATCTACATTGATAAAAAGTCCCTAAATCAATTGCAATCTTACAAACTCCTACCTCTTCAGTACAGATTTGTGATTAATTTCAAGTACCAATCAATAAATCAACAAAAAGTCTTCATATGACAGGGCCCTGGACTTCTTACAAAGAGCTACGATTGATCCAAATCAATCGCAAGTCCTCTAATCAATCACAAGTTTGCAATCTCCTATCTCTTATGTACAAAGCTGCGATTGATATCAATCGCAAATAAGTTTTTACCTGTTGAGAGGACTCCTTGGCTAGATCTTGTCTCTTCTGTGTGAGGTACTCCACCAAGGCAGTCAGACCCTTCTCCAGCTCTGCTCCACCAAGCTCTGTAGGTGTGCTGGGGTAATGGAGAACCTGTCTGTACTCCTTGGGTAGGAGGTCTGGGAAGAGACCGATCACCTGCGCTGGATCTATCAAGAATGGGAAATTTATGTGATAAAATACCGGTATGTGATAAACTGGTAATGTGCATCTTATTCAATGTATGGGGTTACCAAATTCTTATTTGAAGCACATGCAGTTGCTCTCGGTTGTAAAGAAAAAATGATTGACTACTCAAACATCCAGCATTATAAATAATTGAGCAAAACATAACTTGAGATTGATATTGATTGCAACTCTTGAGATAGGAGACTGTAATTTCGAAACCAATCAGAGAACTTGACATTGATTCAAGCTAATTGCAACTCTTCGTTAAGGCAGGGCCAAAGTGTTTCTTTGACGACCAACATTGCCAAATTTAAGCCTACCATTTCCAAATTCTTTAGTATCACTTTACATGTCAAAAGTGGAATGCCATTTCTGTTTAAAAAAAATAGAAATCACTCCTAGATATTTGAAAGGCCTACCTGTCCCAAGTTTGGCAAACATTTTTGCAGACTCTTCAAAGCGGTGTTGCTGGAACAGCTCAAAGGCATACAGGTTCTGAATATGTTGGATCCTTCTCTGCCTGTCTGCTTCCACCTCATCTGTCATATACTGTGGGGTTCAAAGGTCAAAGGAAGAGTTAGTGACATAATGCTACCATGCTGATTTTGCAACAGTGATATTCACTATGTCCAAAACATTGGATAGTAAGCAAATAACTACCGTTGGTGAAGGTGATGGGACAAACTATCACTTCCGAGGCGATCTGGATGTAGCTATCTTTCGGAAGCGAGGCTGAGGAAAGATAGCGTATACATTCAGATCGCCGAGGAAGTGATAGTTTGCCATTGCCGGAAACCAAAAGGTGATTATTTGCTTTATATTCCACATCAGAAACATTTCACTTCTTCCGTCATTTTAGAGCAACAAGTCATCAATTAACAGCTAGCAAATGGTGTACGATACGTACAGTGCATGCAGTATGGTGGTGTGACCATATAGTTCGTGCGTGGCCAAAGTTCGCGTACTCAACACTAAAAGCGCTTAAAGAGGAGAGCAATACACAGCGTATACAATAAAAGTGCGTTGCACTGTGTAGATAGGACTTCTATCTTCAGTGAAAGTGCGTTGCACTGTGTAGATAGTAGCCTATCTACACAGTGTAATAACATTTTTTGCTTCTCCCAGCAATGATGGGCGAACTATCTTTCATCACATGATTTACTTTTGACCAATCGTAGAGCAAGATTCTTAGTATGTGGAATATAATCTATTATATTGGAACTACAACTTTCTGCCCAAAGACACAACAAATATTCTTGGGTCAGTACTGGGAACCCTCAGGAAGTAAAAAAAGACAATAAAACCTATCTCACTGATGAACAAAAAAATATTTGTCAATATACTGTCAGTGGGTTGTTTGCAAGAACAAATCTCTTCAGCCATTATGCGATCTACATGTTCTAGATCACCCATACACCAAAAATGACCAGTGAGAGATAAAACTAGGCTAGAATTAAGCTGGTATGGAATATTGATTAAGTGTCACAAAGCATAAAGATCAGTGAATAATATATCATATATGGTCATACTTACTGCAAGATGGAGGGCTAATTCAAACTGCTTTTCATCTACTAGTTGCTGTATTTGTCTTGGGAGTGGGACAGGTTCTAACCTCCAGATGTAGTTATTAGATGCTACATACACATGACCACTGTAAACAAAGACAGAAAATAACAATCATAAAAACAGCATAACTCTCTAATGTTAATCCCTTATGAGAGAGAGAGAGAGAATGCACACAGAACATGACTTAATCAATACACACTAAAGAATCGGTGTGAAAAACAGAATCATTACATTTCAAACTTGAGTCTGAACAATACATAGTAATGTGGAAACCGTGAAAAAGTTATTTAAAAACGTAATCAGCTGAATAAATGATTCTTCCAATCACAAATACCTTGTGATAAAATTTTATATATCAATAAAGTTAAATTAGTTTGAAAGTCATAAAAGTTTAGTGATTGCTCACTTGGACAGACAATGTCAATGGAGAGCTTTTCTAAAGTATATAATACAAAAACATTTTGTATTTTAGTGTATTTCAGAGCGACCCCTGTACAAGATGAAGATGGCATATCATATCTTTTGAATTGATGATGCCTTTCATTAGACTATGAAACATAGATTGCAGCTTTCGAGAGGTACACTCACTAACCTTCCTTGGGTGATGTACTTGGGTTTGTCTACTTCTATACTCTGTACAAGTAACCTAGGATCGACCGTCCTCACTTCTACATACTTTGGAAGCACAGCGATGATGTACGGCTGGTCGTGTTCTGAATGGAAAACAAGAAATCAGTTCAGTTCAGTTCATTTTATTCAAAACCACACAAAGCATGATATAATCTGTTACATAAAAAAGAGACTGGTAATAATAGTAGATCAATCAACATATTCTAACTTGATTACATCATAAACTGAATGGTTTTAGGACCCCTTTAGAAGCTAAGCTTGTGAGCGGGGCCCTATAGTCAACAAAATACATACATTTACAGTAAAAAGAATGTTACGTATGATTATACAATGGATGAAAATACTAAGCTACAGAATATAGAACATACAAATACTCTCTCTCACACACACACACACACACAGGCCCATACACAGCAAACACACTGACGAGTAGTTCCTTAGCGGTCAAAAAGCATTTCAGAATAAGAAATTACTAAGATGCAAATAAAAACTATGTCAGTCTTTCAAGTAGGTACGTTTTAGATAACCTTCTAAACCTAGAAAGAGTTGTACTATTTTAATGAACATCTCTCTCCAATGAGGTCATTATCAATAAGCAAAGGTCAAATGATATTCATTCACAATTATCATAATATTATTCATATCTAGATGCTACTGTTTACGCAAATAGCAATGAATTTATGAATTTGACTACTAATAACATACATGCACATTTACACCATATTGGTATATTTTCAATACTTTAAACATACATGTACCGTATTTGCCGGCAATAAGGCCGCAGCGCCGTATAGGCCGCACCCCCGATTTTGACATTTATAAAATTAAAAAATTAAAAAATTAAAAAAAACTTTTTGTCGAAGTCGGGATTTGAACTCTTGCGTAGAAATGTTGATTTGACTAAAATCACCGCCTTAGACCGCTCGGCCATCCCGCACTGATGCTATCTTATGTAGTTTTTTGTGATGTATACATTGCGCCTCTCTCTTGTGTATTGAAATGGATTCAAAATAGCGACTTCGCGTGCTGGATGCTTCGCGGCAGCTCCGTTAAACGGGCCCTTCTTTTACTTTTGCAATGCATTGGCACGAACTTAGATCAAGATCTATCGGCAGATGTTGTTTTTGGAAGTTTATTTTCGTCTTCATGTCAACAATGCAAGATAAAATTGTCGGTAAGATGTGTGGAAATGTATAGTTATTGTACCGTTCGTAGATCTAGTCCCATATGTGCAAATTCGTGCAGGTTTTGACTTACTTTTTTAAATTTTTTTTTACTCTTTCGTCGCATAGGCCGCACCCCGACTTTTTGATATTTTCTCTTCCAAAAATACTGCGGCCTTTACGCTGGCAAATACGGTACATGTGTACAGGTATGTCATAATGTGTAGCAGATATACTGTTTTTGAACAGTCTCATTATTATACTTCTGTAGTGCAAACTTCCCACAAATATATCAATAAAGAATCATGACTTTGAACGCGATCTACATAATTGTGGAGTGCCAGGAGTGTCAAAGCTGACAGATATGAGCGCTATACAAGAACCCACTGTTATTATTATTATCATTATTATTATCCTTCTATCCAGTCTCACCTAATACTAATGGAATGTCTGACCAAGTAAGGGCATATTTTTTGGCTGGTTGACCCTCTGAATCAATGATGATACTCATGTTGTCCCTGCCCAGGGCTAGCATGTCCTCTGACAGTTTGGTGACGGTGGGTTCTGCTTGAGAAGCATTGCCTGTTGTGAACAGATCCTTGGGCTGGCCATTGTCAATCTGTAATGACAGGTGTCAGACACATTAACTCTTGCAACATTTACAAATATTGATGGAACAAGATTTCAATCAGAATGCCTCTAATCATTGTTTATCTGATCTTAGTTATAATGTGCCATAATTTGTAAGTTTACATGTCATAGACCCAAATAAATTTCGAGAAAGAAACACAAGTACTACTTTGTCCATAAATATTATATGCAAGATGTTGGTCAGTTCAAACTGCAGCAGGTTTATGGATACAGAGTTCTCATGGGGAAAATGCAAAAACCTTTTTCACTTGTGGGACATGAAAAGTATGTCATGCATTTCCGTTGGCCCAATGAAATAAAAGGTAGAATAACATGAACTTAAGGTACAAATTTGCTCTCCACACTTGCAGTCTGTGGCAAGATGTAAAGAATGCAAAACATGTGATTACAGTTATTTACTACCGGCCCATCCTGAGAAGGAATCTGAAGACATCATCTATGGAATTGAAGGCATCATATAACGATCATCATCAAATTTATGCATAAAGAAGAATAGATCTGTCTAAAATTCTACAATAAAAAAAGAAGAAGAAAGGTCATACTTACATTGATGAGGAAGTAATCTCTTTTGAAGCCGACACAAAGTGAATTATCACACCATGACATTGCTTTAGGAACATCTGGAACTCCTAGATCAGGCTGAAATGGAGAAGAAAACAAATATAAAATGATTAAACATACCGGTAGTCATATATGACTTCTTGGTAACTGCACTAACAAAAAAAAATTGAAAAAAAACTTTTAATTGCTTAACTTATTTCTGTGACAGCATTTCTGAGATTTGAATACTGGTCATTCTCTAAGATATCATAATATAAGATAATAAAATTAAGACTGACAGTTTTCACTTATATGGAGCCAAGATATAGAAATAGAATTAATGCAGATGTAAGCCAATACTTAGTATGTCCTAAATTAAGTAGTATGCAACATTTACCTCAATGTTATGAATGCACTAAACTTTTTTTTTTCTTTCAAAGAAGAACATGATATCTCTTGGCACCTCACAACTATACAGAGTTGACATTTGTAATTATATTTGTATTTCATAGAGAAAAGTGTACAGTGTCAGTAACCACAAATCATGAAAAAAATTGTAACTAAGATTAAGCAATATTCATTTGACAAGTCAGCTGTATTCAATGAACTTACCTTGAGTTCCTCAAATGTTCTGTTTTTCCAGATGAAGAGTTGAAGCTTTCTCTTGACAGCAACACACAGCTTGAGAGTAAAATGGACACCTCCTCCACTACTCCCCTTCTGCTTAGATAAACAAGAAAACAAAACAAGAAAATGAAACCTAAACACACATAGTATATCCTGTCAAACAGATCATATTACTGGTAGGTCATAACATTAGCTGCACAAAAGACAAATTACAAATTGATAGAGGAATCACATTTGATTTATTGCTCTATGGTTGGTTTTAACATTGCATCTCCACTTTTTTTACGCACAAGCTCATTTTGGTTTCAAAATCACTACCGGTAATAAGCTACCCAATCCCAGTATTAACTTGATAAAGACTTGGTGATAGAGTCTCAATGCAGCGGTCTAGGATATAATATTCCTAACATAATTGCTGACTCTGAACTTGCCTTGCCCAAACAGATCTGATAGTTCAATCAAATCATGATCTGTCTGGATTGAATAGTTAAAGCTGACATTATTTTCAATTTGAAATCTACAATATATTGAGAGATTATAGTGATCAAGCATGAGTGCCAACCTTATCTCTTAACTCTGCTTGACTGGGCTCAGTTGTGAGTCGGTCAGAGGAGGTGCACACAATCTTATTACTTGTATGTTTGATCATATGTTGATCTCATTTTTATCATCATATATGCATGATTTATTGAAAAAAGAACAGATTTATAATTTATGTGTTCATTATAAGTTTTGGTTGGTAACTAAAATTTGTAGACAGACAATGGTGCGCTTAGAAACAATCGTATTACTATTAAGCGCCTAATAAATGTTGTGTATTTTTTGTATTATTATTATTATTATATTTTACCTGCATATCAGTGGAGAAGAGGGTAGCTCCCTTGGTTTTGGCAATGCTTGTGATTGGTGTGAAATGATTCAGTTCATGCACATTGATGACAGCATCTGTGTAATCAAATGGGGAAAGACAACACTGTGAGCTCGACATAAAATAATTATGTTACACCTTTTTCAATATATTTTACTAATGTCTAGAAAACAGTCTCTTAATTGTAATTGCTACCAAAAGACGTTTTCAATGGTTTTCAAATCTGTCTACTCTAGACTATCATCACTGGGGAGTGTTTCACAAGACTATGATTGACTTTAAGTTGAACTTAACTATGGCAGGCCTTTCACGCCACTAGGTCCTCTAACCATTCCTGTCATTGGTTTCTCAAGGGACGTACAAATCGTGGTCACAAATCTACATAATTTACCTTTTTTGATAGTTCATTATTGAAGGAAAACTTATTATCTAAAGATCATAATTGAAAGACCAATGGCGAGAGCAACCAGTGGCATGAACAGCCTGCCATAGTTAAGTCCAACTTAAAGTCGATCTTAGTCTTTGTGAAATACCCCCTGAAAAATTAGCCTACTTGAATATTTAACCCCTAACATCCTAGGAACTACCCCCTAACAATACCCCCCCCCCACCCTGGGCAACTAGCCCCCTTAAATGATTAGCCATAGGAATTACCCCAGGACACCTGACATTACCCCCCCCCCCCTCCAAACTATCCCCTAATTAAGGAGTACCTTAATTATCAAGGTAAATATAATTGCAGGAATTTCAAGGAGATAGTTATCAGCAGGATACATGTCATTGTCTGGGGGGGGGGGGGGGTATCCCAGCAGGAAAAATGAGCTGAGAGGTTCATGTATACATGTATATGTAATTGTCAATGGGGTTTAGTATTCATCCATATGAGCAAGACAACAGACTTAGCAAAATTCAAAGTTTAGCCACAATAGTTATTGTTTCAAAGCCATGTCAGAGACACTTGGGATTATCAACTCCAATTGGAGAATTGAATGACTCATACCCTTCTGTGCATGAGGAGTTCATTGTTAATCTTACATTCCCTGCAGTCAGTCAGAGACTGTTCAATGATCAAAAGCAACACTCATGTACACACAGGTATGGGTGCATTCACATTCACATCAAAATTTTGATCCAGCAGACAGGCTCAGTGCATGCATCATTATCATATGATTTGTGCTATTATTACAATCTAAATAGCTTATTTTTGTGAAATACTCTACAGTGTACATGCTGTGGTCCAGTTACCATGAGATGAGAACGAATACAAATTGAAGTGAAATGGCCATAATTTTGCAGTTGGCTTCATTGAACGATTGTTTGATATATCAGTGCAGATAAAACTAGAACAGCTGATTGTGCTAATACATTGCATATGAACAGAATGAGCAGTTGAAATTATACATTTTCTCAATAACTCAATTCTGTACTCTTTTTTTTTTTGGGGGGGGGGGGAATGGGGTTTGGGGGGTCCAGGACAGAATGTGGCACTCGTTAGTACAGGATTTCTCCCTGATCATTTTTTTTTATAGCATTCATCTAAACATGGCCCAAAACACAGAAGTCACTTGTATGAATCATAACAGACAGATACTTTTCAAAAGCCTGTATAAACCAGGTTGCATCAAACGAGATCTGCGGAGGCTGGACTCTCTGGCTTGTAACCAACAACCAAGGAATCTCCAGGTACATTTAGTATTAGTCATGCCAATTACACAATAATTTGTACATATCTTACATGCAGACACTTTTCACTTTTAAAGTGCACTGAAGATGAATCACCAATTTAGAGCAGGAATGCTATAAAAAAATACATATGAAGTTTTAATCACAAAGGCCTAGTTTATCTTATCCACATTGTTAGAAACTTGTTGATGAATATAAATAATAAATCCTGCATGACATTTCTTTTAAACGATTTGTAATGCCTGAAGGTGGAAGAAGGCTCCCCAAAACTTGTACCTAATATTTCTATGAATGGTTAATAACAATGAAATATAGGTTTCTGAATGGTTTATTTTTGGAGAAAATGTGTTCAAAACCCAACTGTATGATTTAATCTCTTTCTTTTTTTCTTATTTTTTTCCCTGTATGATTTAATCTCTGGGAACTGTTCAGCGGTCATTTTCTTTACCCCTAAAATCCCATCACCACCCTAACATTAAATAATATTTTTGTTAATTTTTTTTTTTGAGAAATATTTTGGATCATGTAAGATTTCAGGATAGGGCCATGGTTAGAGTTAGGTATAATAGTATTTTGTCCACCTGCATTGACTGCGGAGCAATTCTCGCTACCCTAAATAGGTACGAAAATCTCGAAATTCGCGAGACGAGGTAATTTTCACTCTCTCGGGTCGTCACTACAACTTCCGGTATAGATTCCCATCCCGCTGTGCAGAGTTTTCACGCACGCTAAAATCAGGGTTCTTACGCTTGGAATCATGAGCCCAGCACTGTGCAGCCTCACAAAAGAAAACCATCGTCACTGATGTCAAAAGACGCAAAAAACAACGAATGAAATGTTCAAATAAACGTTGAAATATTTGCGAAAAAAAACAAGACCGAGCAGACGACATATTCGGTGCATACACGTTGTGTTTTACGTTTGCGCTATCGCGCCTAGTAATATAGCACCTGCACAGGAAGCTGTAATGTCGAAAAGCTATCCCATAATGCAATGCGCGTTTTCAGGATTTTCCCCGGATCTCGGCAGAATCGCTATTTGGGGTAGCGAGAATTGTCGCCAGGCATGTGTTGTACAACCCTGGCTTGAAGTGTTACTCTGCAATCTTCTTACCTGAAAGACTAATGACAATCTGCATCTCTGGAATGCATTCTAGTTGCTGAATCGGCTTCTTAGAGAACGACTTGAAAGACTTCAGAAGATCAACTTTAAATGTACCCACTGAAAGAAACAAAATGGGAACCAAGTAAGGAGGTTAGATATCTAGGTGGGCTAATCGTGGCAATAAACTACAGCTACATGTAGATGTAGATACTTTTATGAACATGTACATGCCAATATGTCAGCTTCATCTAAATGTAAATATTAATGAATTATCACTAGAATGGAACTCTTAATCAGACTACTAGGTTAGTCTCATTTAAAAAAAATGCAGATCTGGGAAAGTCCATGCTATTTATTAATGTTGTGTCTTTAACATGTATGATAGTTAATGTAAATATAAATTATTATCTAAAGCATAATTTATTCATATCATTTATGTTGTGTCACTTACATGTATGTTAGTACATGCAAATTATTACCAAAACTCAAGAGCATAATTTTCCATGGCCCAAGCTCTAGTATGTCTATCAACTTGTAAATACATTCACTTGATTTTGTACTCAAAGCATTTTTTTAATCCACTATTTGTTGACAAAATATGAGAATTATCTGTTAACCTGGCACGACACTCTTAATCAATGATTTATTTTGTAATGAAAAATCATATTGCACAATATTTAAAAAAATACAACAATTTGCATCATATATACATCAAATATTTCTATGACTTTTAGTTATTCAACTGAAACTATCATATTGTGTACAGATCTAAATATCAAGAAGCTATCAATTGTATTCATAATTCCTCCTAGTTTCCTGCCTAAATAGAAAATGCCAGCAGCAGTCAGATTGCAAAGCATGCAATGCAATGTATTTATAGGTCTCAAGAAGAAATTGCATGAGATCCTATGAAAACATTGTTTGTTCACATGATATCAAATTTCAATACGATGAGGTAATAAACAATGTACATGATATATGTGCCAAAATGTTCATACAAAGGAGAGCCCTGGTCAACGTACATTTGCTTTCATGTATCAGCTGACCTTTAATGATTTCCTATGCCACTAACTGACACAACTGAAAACACTTTCATTTGCCAAAATTCAGGATTGTTTCATTTTCTATTTAAAAAAGAAAAGCCAATTTAGAATGAAAGCCCTACAGTTTCTATGTAATCACAAGCATTCATTCCCTCTTTTCATAATTTTTGCACTTACTGTACGTGTATACCATGTACTTTAAATACTGTTATATTGCATGATTAATTTTTCGCGCTGAGCGACCCCAAAACATTAGCACGCAATTTGGCCTGTTCAAAAGACACATATGAAGTCATGCTTATATTTTTTGTGAGTTCTAAAATTCGTGCTTGCCAATTAATCTTAGCGCGATATCCGCAAAAAATAATGTACTGCAAATATTTCAAATTTCAAAGGTTATAGTACTCCACTGACCATTCACATGTATCTGGACAGCATTGACCTGCAACATGCTTTAAAATATTTACTTCAGATTAATGGGAATTGATGCTCAATCACTCCTATATTTACAATGCAGAAAGTGAATTGACAGTTTGCAAACTATTAATAGGACTAGCACTATTTAAAATTGAAAACCAAAGAAATTTCATGAAGCTAATCAAAGAATTGAATTGAATGCCAATATCACATTAGCATTCATATCATCACATTTTATCAATGAAAACATGTCCATAACATTATCTCTTATATAATGGGAATAAACAAGTGATGTACATGTTGGCTGGACATATACACTATGAAAATGGCGGACAAAGAAGGCGGACAAAATATACAGTTCCTTAGGTAGACAAAGGAACATCCCTTCACTGCTATTATGTAAAAAGTGAATATGCATGTCACACCTGTTCTACACATTTTTACATAATAGCAGTGAAGGGATGTTCCTTTGTCTACCTGAAGAACTGTATATTTTGTCTGCTTTCTTTGTCAGTCATGTTCATAGTGATAGCCATGCCAATGTCGCCCGAATTTCATCCGAATTAATGGAGCTTGTAACCGTAAGTATAACTTATATTCATGTTGCGTTCCCTTATCGAGAAGTCAACAACTCTAGTCTTCTCAGTGACATTCGCTCATTGAAGTGTCTTTGAGTATTAAAATTGCCTAATAATTATGTGAATTATGATTTTAATACTCATATCGAACTAATACAGTACTTTGTACAGTAATACTGTGGTTTCTGGAAACTACAGCATGGTGTGAATACAGCCCTAGTCAGCTGGTTAACTACACAGCTGACACCTAAATCCTGTTACAGTCACATGAATATGACTTACATGAAATACACGGGGGAATTACTGTCATTGGAGATAAAGTATCAAATTTGCTTCAACACACAATCTGCTTGTCATATCATCTGTTCATCTGTTTACACTTACAAGTTACAATATACCCAAAATGTTTAAAAGCCTTAAAGTAATGAGCACTTTCAACGTGAATATAGAAATGTGATGGAATTCTCAAGTACAGCAGCCAACTAACTTGACACAGAGTGCAAATTTTTACAATCAGCAATATTTCACTAGGGGTTGAGCACAAGATTTACAGAAGGTGAAATGTAAAAATATAATATACTAACATGTACATAATAGGATACATCTTGGATTGGAAACATACATGTCCATGTAGCCATTTTATTGCTAACATGTATTTGACAAGATACATGTAATTGATGTGATAAACAAGCAAGCAAATAACATGGTGCTCAGGTGCTGGAATGGATGTTTATGTACTTTTCAATAAAAGTGGAATGGCAACTGTAACTGCTTTATTTAATTTTATTCGTCCCGAATACCGAAGACACAATCAATAATAATTTACGAAATATGAGGCTGAAGAAGGAAGTTTACAGTTTACACGAATATAAGTCACTCAGCACATTCAAAATGCTTCTAACACATTAACCTCTCGTTTGATATGTTCCACAAATAACCAGATTAATTTTTTTCAAGTAACTTTTGTTGTTGTCGATGATAGTATGTGGTGGAGTTTGTCCTTTTGAATGACCTCAAAATGGGTTTACCAAAATCACTATATAATAGCAAGTATCACATTTAAGGAATCAGCATCAAATGCAAAAGAGGCAAAACAGAAAAGGCAAACACAAAACCAAGCCCCCCCCCCCCTGAAAACACAGAAAACAGCTTGTAGCAAGGTAAAGGCTTGACATGTACTACACAGTGCATTTATAGACAAAGTATACCCAATTTTAGTAGCTTATTTATAATTAACAAGTCAAAATTCCTATTTTATGGTAAAGAGTAACTTGTTTTCTGTCTATTGATACACTATTCATAATTTTTATTTTGACCCACATTCAACCCAAACTTGGTACAAGAGGATTTTGACAAGGAGCATTGTAAAGGCTGCTGTTCAGTCATCCGTGGCAGCAAAGTTATGATTAAGGTTTTATTAGACAGAATATTAGTTACTCTTTTAAATTAATTGAAGATCACATAGGTTATGACTTTGAAATGGGAATCTGCAAAACTTGGGTATACTTTTGTTGATACACACTGTATATCAGTGAATGTGCCATATACCGGTAGTGTCACTCACTTGCAAGCTGCCACAAATCAACATGCATACATGTATGATTTAACTCTGAACCCAGTTTGAAACAAAAGGATCAACATCATTTAAGAAATAGAGGTGTTGTGGTCTAGTGGATAAGTCTCTGGACTGTGAACTACAATGTAAGGGTTCAAATCTCGCGGTGGCACTACTGTCCTTTGACAAGACACTAATCTGCATTTACCACACTCGACCGAGCTGTAGTAAGTGGGTACTTGGTAGGATTCATTCATTGAATGCAATGAGCGCTACGGTTGCCGGGGCTAAAGCTGGGGGACTAATACCTAAAATCCTTTGCAAAGAGACGTTATATCATAATGTGATATGCGCTATACAAGAATGGCATATTACTATTATAATTATCATTGAAATTCTTAGTAACAGCATCATCATATCAAAGCACCTGTACATCAATGACTGATCTAAATTACAATAATAAGCAAATGTCACATTTTTTTCGTTATCTGGTGGGGGGGGGGGGGGGGGGGGGGGTTAAACTGCAAATGACCGAACTGCATTTCTCTCATCTTTGACTCATGCAATGTGGTTCTAGCTTGTGTAATATATTTTGATAACCCCCTCAAAGTCATTCCGTAATATAAAACTAGAAGCATACTTACATTGCCCTCCAGTGATACTGTAGACTAGGAGATGTCCTGGTTTTGTTCCTACAAGCAATTGATCTCCTGTCAGGGAAGGATAGGAGATCATACAATGTTGAACAAATGCTCTTCATCTAGACAAAGCTATAATAAGCAGGGTTTTTTTTATGATTCTGGAAAATTAATTCTACAAATTGTACATTACACTGGGTACTAAACAAAATTTACTGAATGTCTTTTATAGAGGAAACTTGATTTTAGAAGCAATAATTTTCCCTTGTTGAAAGGTAAAGGTTTTATTCCTGAACTAAAAAGTCTCTCCAACTCAAGCTTGGTACATGAAGTTCCCCTGGTACGTCACATTATCAAGAAAATGACTGTGCCCATGTCATGCTAAGAGACAGTAAATCATGCCAAAGAGTTACGTTCATTTATATATATCTCTTGTACATTTTAGTAAGAAATATTGTACATCAAAAGGCAGGAGATACATCTCATCTGTCAGCATACCTATGCTTTTTCTTTGGAGTGAAGTCTCCTTTAACTTCTATTATAAATACCGACAGTTAGTTTTGGTGGTCATAATCTAAAACCTGCGATTGTGATTTTGCCTAACAACTTACAATTCTGGCTAATTTCTAGTAAACAGGATATGTATACATGCACCTGTGACCTGTATTTCAAGAACAAAAATGTGCAGGAGCAAGCGAGACTCACCATGGCAAGCTATTGACTCTATAGGTAGAGGGAGCTTCTCCAGGATAGGGCGTGCTTCATAGGCATCATGCATGGTGGATCACCGAATATCCCTGACAGAGCAAGCTCTGGAAGCTAGCTCACAAGATTCCTACTTGTTCCTGGTTCTAGATTAACAGCAAATTCAGGTAGGGTCCATTACCGATATCTATGCAGTTAACCTGTGAGCAGAAAAAGATCATCAACAATATTATATAGAAGATTCCTACTTTCTTAGTACAGTTGATGAGGACTATGTACAAGTAGATTTCTGAAAAGGTAAAGATGTTTTTTGACATGCAATCCAACCTCTAAATAAATTTAAGATCATTTCTTTTATTTCTATCAGTTATATGCAGATCCTGAAGTTGACCTGAGGGAGAAAAAAAAATGACTGACAAACATCAATAACGCATGGCATTTTGTACGCTTGTGTACAGTTTGTTTGACAAAATGAAATGTTCCATAAGCTACACACTTAAACACAAACACGTACATGTACAAGCTTATTATGTTGATACTTTTCTTATCATTGCTTCTACTGTTTGTGTTTTAAATTGGTATTAAATGCGATGATACTGTGTACTTTCAGGTGAATTTACACTGCATATGGTGGACCGGCCAGAATCCCTAACTCTATTTAATTTTCCTTTATTTTTGTTGAAATTATCATTAGATAGAAATCATTAGTCGGCTGTCGGCTTAAAAATAAAGATTTGCATTCATTTAATACCTGTGCATACTGCGTATCTTAAGTAAAACTAAGGACTCTTTCAGTTTGTCTAAAAATGTGTCTTTGACCTTTTTTCATACCGGTATATTATATTTTCAACAATTTAACCTCAAAAATATGTAGAACCAAGAAAGGTAGATGAAATTTGCATAGACCTCTGAATTATAGGATTTGCTGCTGCTGAAAAAAAAGTGTGTACAATGTAGCTCAGTACACCAAAAGTGCTGTGGAACCCTGGGGTGCATCAGGACATTTCTAGGGGTGCTGGGGCTTGTTTCTAGAAACCAACGACAAGACAGTCATAACTTTATCTGCCAACTACAGAGATGTCTCTGATCTCCCTAAACCGTTTTCACGAAGAGCTTACTAGATAGATATCTCGTGAGATCGATACTATTGGCGAGAACAGGAGCCACGACTTAGCCTTAGTCGCAATACCATCAGATTATTACAAAAGTAATATTAGGGAAAATGCAATTATTTGAATGAATTAGTAATAAAAAAGATTGAAAATGATACCAAGAAATAAGAGATGCAATATACTTCCAAATTTGTGTAGATTATACACCAGAATTACTTTTAAAAATATAAGTGAGTATTTCATTACATGACCGGTGAATCAGTTTTGTTCTCGAGATGGGTACCCCCCGGATATTTTCATTTGATAGTTTATAAAAATACACCCTTATATTCTTCTTAATAAAAATACAATGTTTTGACAGTTTTGTCCATTGTTTTAGGCGTCAGTACAATATTCAAATGACAAAACTTTGACGTTCCAAACGTTAAAAGTCATGTTTTAAAGTATTTATTTTACACATTTGAAGATAGAATTTATCTCAAAAGCAATATGGGTCTGAAAACTAGAGAATACACTTCTAACTATGGGTTGCTGTCGTGGCAGATTACCCATCCTATCGAGGATTTTACAATGTGGAAATAAACACATATAATCAGTTCAGTTAAATTGGAAAAGCCTTAGATATAACTATGGCATATTTTTAAAAGATTTTCAAAAAAACAAAAAAACAATAACTCCCTGTTTAAGTGAATGTGTAGTAAATGACATGTGATGGCACTACCCATCGACTAAAAAGTTACGTCGGAGGCGTCATAACTATTTAGTCAGGATGTTGTCGTTGATCTTGGCAAAGAGGGCTTTGTGAAACACGTAGCGGACAAGTTGCTCACTAACGCTGATTTAGTCAAGAAGTTAGACTTATGACGGTTTCTAGGAAGGGGCCCCTGCAAGAGTATTTTATCAATCCATCCATTATGAAATAAAAATCAATTTCATGTAAAAACATTATACATGTATATTAGAAACGGCTACAATGTATGTAATGTCAAGAAGAAAACAAACATTTTAAAGACAAATTAAGTGCCTTTTCTAAGCACTCGCTTCGCTCTTTGCTCGCTCACAACATTTAGAAATAGTATGATTTCAGGCATTAAAGTCTCACATCATTAGGTTACAAGCATTTCTTTGACAGCAAGTTGGCTAAGAATGTGTTCTATATATTTTCATATTGAACTTACAGTTTTACCCTGCCCGTTTGCTTCACTTGCTTAGAAGATTTATAACTAGGATGATTCTGGACAACTAGATGCCTGAAGATCCTTATATTCTTGCATCGAGATGGCGGTATATCAATTTTGTATTCATATTCTGGGCACTGAGGTTCCAGCATAATATCATATCTTATCTAATGTATCTTATCTTTCTCACGGGATTCAGGCAAACTGCAGCACAATACAATTGCATACTGTACCGACAGAGGCGAGCGCGTGTGTTCAGTTAGCGTCCGTTAACTAAGATTACAGCTACCTGAACACATGCGCGTGCCCGCCATCGGTGCAGTATGCAAATGTATTGTGCTGCAGTTTGCGTGAATTCCATGAGAAAGTGCATAGATATCTAGATTATATTCTTTGTTTTTAGGAAAAATGCTCCGAAAAAGATATGAAAATCGACACGAAACAGGTAACAAACATATCAACTTTTAAATCATGACCTTTATTTGGACATTTGATGAATATTTACTTCATTTTGGCCTTTGGCCTTGGTATTCTTTTAGTTTTAGTAGACTCTAGCTAGGTAGATCTAGATCTAGGCCTACAGAGTTATCTCCACGCCGGAGTTACGGGTCAAATTTTGGATAGACTTCTGAACTAGCGCCAAACGTTTTATATTTCTTAAAAGGGTGCCGTGACAATAACAAGTTTGCGTAGCTTATATCCCCCCTCCCCTCAGTCATAAATTACAGTATTGTACTCGATATCGCTGACCGACGACCGACCCAGGTCAATTTGCTCTACACAAATCAAAGCCGGAGCCCCACACAGCAAAGGCAGTGTCATGTTTTTCAGCTCGGTAATGTTTACATGAAAAAAGTTTCATTAAACATTTCTACATATCATAAAATGTAGATATTCAAGGTTACTTACCTAAACTTGAGGAAGGAATACTATTCGCAACTTCCTGGAGTCTGGTTCAATGTAATTTTGAGAAATTTTAATCGCATTACTTTCTCGAACAGATCGAGTGAAACAGCACAGCCACAGGATGGTCATGTGAAATGGAAAACGTTGCCGAGTGCAGGATCATCAGTAAAACATAAACAAAAAGTAGTCTGCTAGCGCTTGTGTTCGTTGGCTCCATTGATTTCACAGTTGATAACTGAGGAACATCTTAGGGTATTAACCTGCGGTTTTAAAGTCTGAGGTAACTGTTAAAATGCAAAATATCGTGTTTATGTTGCCAATATGACAATAGCAACGTATAACGACTGATTACGCACCCATATATTAGCAATCGAACTAATTTTTTGTTTTGGCTCAGCCTCAGACTCTCAGTACCGACCACGCCCCTTTTTTCTGTATTATGTTAGTCAAATCGCTATACTGATAATTTATCTGGTGTCACACAAAGTTACTGTGAGTGATAAAGCAATCGCATTGTCGTCCCGGTGTTATGAATCTTGGTATATGAATTGATTTGATTTTCACATTTGGCCTTGAGTTGATTTATTGAAAATATTTGCCATCTACCATAAATAACACTTCTAGACTCGTAATTCCCATATTAACTCTATCCACTGCCGATATACGAATAAGTGTAACTGCTTCTGAATATGGAATTATATACCATACTCAATTCGAGCAATAGAAAATATGCCAACATACAAACAAAAAACTGAAGACGCATTTGTTTTCTACAGAGCGTATCTCGACAACTACTCCCTATAGTGCAACTACTCCCCAGGGCAACAACCCTCTAGGACGACTACCCCAGGACAACTAGCCCCCGGAAAAACTACCCCCTAGGACAACTACCCCTAGAACAACTACCCCCGGACAACTACCCCCCAAGGACAACTAACCCCCGGACAACTACCCCCAAACAACTACCCCTTAAAGGATAGTTGTCCTGGGGTTGTTGTCCTATGGTATGGTATGGTATGGTATATTTTATTTATTCACGGTTAAAAACATAATACAATAATGTGCCCGCATTCAGCAAAAGCTGTTTTTCAGCGAGGCCGTGATTACATATGACAGAATATAAAACAATGAAAATACAATTTACAAACAAATATGCAAGTTATAATAAGTGAACATATTTACAGAAATTTAAGTACAAAATAGAATCATAGTGATAAAGTGAGGGGGAAAAGAAAAGAAAAAAAAAATTATCTACGAGTTGAAAGAAGTGAGCAAATATCTTGAATTTTACTTATCTCAATGTTGTAAGATTTAAAAACATTTATTATTCTGATATCGTTGGGTTAGGGTATTAAAAAGTTTTGATGCATGGTATATTATGGACTATGTTGAAGAAAATTTGTGTGAGGTCTTGGAAGGGGGATTTGTGAATTTGCATAACGGAACATATAGCCTACATTAGTATTAAATTGGATCAATGACGATAAAACAGGTGGACCAAGATTATGTAACAACTTAAATACAGTAACTAAAGCCTGTTTGACCCAGTATTCTTTTAGCATGTCAATTTCAAGGGTTTTATAAAGAATTTCAGTGTGATATCTACTATTCACTCCAAGTACAGATCTCAAACACCTATTTTGTAGAGTTTGAAGTTGTTTTAACCGAGTTTCTCTACCGTTCATCCAAATCGTGCTGCAATAAGCGAAATGAGGCTGAATTAGGGTTTTGTACAGTATTAAAGCTATCTTTTCATCTGTGAATATTTATTGTCTCATTCGCTTCAGTGCAAAATACGTTTTTAAAACCTTTTTCTTTACATGGTCTATTTGTGGGTTCCATGAAAAATTGCAATCAAGCAAAATCCCAAGATATTTGCACTCCATTACTCTAATAATTTGTTGTTATTCAGACGAATATCAACATTACAGAAACGACTCAAATTGGACTTTGAGCCGGTTAACATGACCTGACATTTGTCAACGTTAAGCAACAATTCATTATTTGAAAACCATGTCGTAGCTGATTTCAAATCACTATTGATTACTTTCTCTAATATCGTTGGGTCTTTTGATGCAAAATACATGCAAGTGTCATCCGCATACAGAGAAAGGGAACATTTGTTTATTGATTTATATAAATCATTCAGAGTGATAATAAACATCAATGGCCCAAGGATACTTCCTTGGGGCACTCCGCTTGTTACTTTCCTGCTCTGTGACATGCTACCGTCTACCAAAGTGCATTGTTCCCTATCATGAAAATAATCTTGAAACCAACATATTGAACTTTGATCAAAACCATAATATCTTAGCTTTTTAAGCAAAATCTCAAATGATACAAAATCGAACGCTTTTTCTAAGTCAAGCGTTACAATACCTACTACATACCCATTGTCTAATTTTTTACAAACATCTTCTGTGAGAGATAAGAGTGCAGTCAAAGTCGAATGTTTCGGGCGGAAGCCGTGTTGGTTATGACATAATAGTTCATTCTTTGAAAGGTAATCATACACTTGATTAAACACAAGTTTTTCCAGCACTTTAGATGATACAGGTAAGACCGATATTGGCCTATAGTTACAGGGATTAGCTCCAGGCGCGGATCCAGGGGGGGCCGAGCGGGCCTTGGCCCCCCCCCCCCGCAAAAAAAAAAAAAAAAAAAAGAGAGAAGAAAGGAAAAGAAAGGAAAGGGAAAGAGGAGAGAAAGGGAAAGAAAAAAGAGGAAGAAAAGAAAAGGGGGAAGAAGGAGATCGGGGGCCGAAAGGGCTTTGCCTCCCCGGCTGCTGACCCCCCCCCCCCCCCCCCAATCAAAAAAATAAGAGAGAAGGAAGGAAAGGGAAAGAAAAAAGGAAAATAGGAGATACTGGCGTACTGATAGGGGGGGGGGGGGGCTTGGGGGAAATCAAATTCAAACGTGGTTTATTTCTAATTCCACAACGGTGGATTACAAATAATGCTGAAATTACATAATTTCCGAGATTTTTCCTCACTTTTTTAGTAAATTATACGTTTGTATGTGTTTGTTGGAAAATGACAAATTCCTAAATTTACAGCCAGGCAAGAAATCTGATTCTTGAGATTCCTATATGTCAGGGCCCGAGGTAAGGCCGCGATCGGGAGCCTCGAGCTCCCTCCCCCTCCCCCCCCCCCCCCCCACTTTTTTTGAAAAAGTATATTAAAGAGAAATAAAATAGAAGGAGAGCAAGAAAGAAAGAATAGTTATATTAACTGCCAGTGTTAAAAAATAATGAGGCATCGAAATATGCTCATCTGACCGTGATTAAATGCCTAAAACCCCTAAGCTTCCGGGGGCTCTGCCCCCTGGATTCCACCTAGGGCCCTACGGCGGGCCCTTAGATGTTCATCTGACGGTAATTTAATGCCTAAAACCCCTGATTTTTGGGGGCTCCGCCCCCTGGACCCCACGCCAAATAGTGACCTGCCAGTGTCAAAAAATAATAAGGTATAACACAAAAAATGCTCATCTGACCTTAATTAAACCCCTAAAACCCCTTAGCTTCCGGGGCCGGCTCCGCCGCCTCAACCCCACCAGGGGCCCTAAGGCGGGCCCCTGAATGCTTATCTGACCGTAATTTATTGCCTTAAACCCCTGAGCTTGCGGGGCCGGACAAGGTATCAAAATGTGTTTATCTGAACGCAGGCGCGTAGCCAGGGGGGGGGGGCGGTCCCCCCAAATCGGAAGAGGACGTAGGAAGCAAAAGGAGCAGACAAAGAACATCTTTGAAATTCAGACAAGGATTAAAGATAAACTTGAGTTCTGGTAATGCGATTGCAATGTGAAAGAAAAGGTGTGGAATGGATCAGAAAAGTTGATCATATAGCATGTAAGTAATGGTGTGTAATGCAAGGTTCTGGAGTCATCAAAATCATCATAAATTTGGCAGAGTCTTGGTAAAGTAACAATCACTTACATTGAAAGATTTATATGGGACAACACACATGGTGTCGGGGCTAGTACTACCCTGATTTCCTTATCTTTCTATGCTCACTACTCAGCCAGTATACATTTTCTTCCAAAATTGTTTGGCACATGACATTTATTTGTAATCTTGAACATTCAGTGTAAGTTTCGTTAGATTCTGTGAGAATTCATTTTCTTTTTTTACCAGAACTCAAGTTTATCTTTAAGAGTATAGAGAACGGTACAACGCATCGTCTTCTTTCTCTAATAATTAAATGAAACGTCAAAGCTTCGCGCAGGAGATGATCGGGGGGGGGGGGGGGGGCTGTATTCAGACAAGGAATAAGAATCGAGAACGGTACAGCGAATCGTCTTTGTTCACTCATAATCTTATGAAACGTCAAAGCTTCCGCGCTTCGCGCCGGAGGGGGGAACCTGAATTCAGAGGCGAGAACGGTAATACGAATCTTTAATGAGTAAAAGCTTCCGAGTATTGCGCGGGATGGAGGGGGAACTAAATTCCGACGAGGATTATTTTCGAGAACGGTACAACGAATCGTCTTCTTTCTCTAATGATTTAATGAAAATTAAAAGCTTCCGCGCTTGGCGCTGGAGGGGAGGGGGGAACCTGAATTCAGACGAGGATTAAGAGTCGAGAACTGTACAGCCAATCGTCTTCTTTCTCTCATAATCTTATGAAACTTAAAAGCATCCGCGCTTGGCGCTGGAGGGGGGGGGGACCCGAATTCAGACGAGGATTAAGAGTCGACAACTGTACAACGAATCGTCTTCTTTCTCTAATGATTTAATGAAACGTAAAAGCTTCCGCGCTTCACGCAGGAGGGGGTGGGGGGTGGAACTGAATTCAGACGAGGATTAGGAGTCGAGAACGGTACAACGAATCGTCTTCTTTCTCTCATAATCTTATGAAACTTAAAACCTTCCGCGCTTCGCGCGGGAGGGGGGGGGGGAACTGAATTCAGACGAGGATTAAGAGTCGAGAACTGTTCAACGAATCGTCTTCTTTCTCTAATGACTTAATGAAACGTAAAAGCTTCCGCGCGTCGCGCAGGAGGGGAAGGGGGGGGGGGAGGTTTGAATTTAGACAAGGATTAAGAGTCGAGAACGGTACAACGAATCGTCTTCTTTCTCTAATGATTTAATGAATCGTAAAAGCTTCCACACTTCGCGCAAAAGGGAGAAAACTGAATTCAGACGAGGATTAAGAGTCGAGAACTGTACAACGAATCGTCTTGTTTCTCTAATGATTTAATGAAACGTAAAAGCTTCCGCGCTTCGCGCGGGAGGGGGGGGGAGAATCTAACTTCAGACGAGGATTATTTTCAAAACCGGTACAACGAATCGTCTTCTTTCTCTAATGATTTAAGGAAACTTAAAAGCTTCCGCGCTTCGCGCGGGAGGGGGGGGGGGGGGACATGAATTCAGACGGGGATTAAGAGTCGAGAACTCTACAACGAATCGTCTTCTTTCTCTAATAATTTAATAAATCGAAAAAATTTCCGCGCTTCGCGCGGAATGGGAAAAACTCAATTCAGACGAGAATTATTTTCGAGAACGGTACAACGAACCGTCCTCTTTCTCTAATAATTTAATGAAACGTCAAAGTTTCCGCGTTTCGCGGAGGAGGGGGGGGGGACTCGCCCCTCCCTGCACCGACCCCCCCCCCTCCCGCAATACGTCACTGTTGGTCACCATTACGTACCAATATTTGGCTCGCATAATTTCAAATTTGGGCCCCCCCCCCCTAAGAAATCCTGGATCCGCGCCTGATTAGCTCTATCACCACCTTTGTGAATAGGCGTCACCCGGGCCTTTTTCCAGGCACAAGGAATTTTCCCCTTTATTAATGATGCATTGATGATATGAGTAAGCGGTTTAACAATGTATTCAATAGAATCTTTTACGAAACTGGCTGGTATTTGATCGAGGCCATTCTACTTAAAATTTCATTATTCATCCATGGTGAATCTTTATGACGAATTCTTTTTCTTCTTAATGGAGCATGTTTATTTAAAACTAAATTGAACTTAGAGCTCCATTTTTCAAAAGCACTGATTGGATCAGGGTCAGAAAGTACATCATCCCAATTAACTTTACAGAGATCCAATTTAAATTGAGCTAAATCGAATCTTTTCGTATTACGACTATACATGTAATATGATGTGTTTTCATGGTTCTTGCTCTACCAAGATTACATACTGTCATAAAATGGTCACTCAAACTCAGAGGGATGACATCACTAAAAGAAACTTTTTCATGATTAGAAGAATAAAACAAATCAATTAATGTCTCAGTCACACAGGTTACTCTTGTTGGCTTATTTATGTATTGTTTTAAATCGTATTCTTCACTTAAACGCTTCAGAGTTTTCGTTTGACTTGACATAGGTCTTTTTGATAAATCACAATTGAGATCCCCAAAGATAATAAATTCTTTAGAGGATGACTCTAAGAATTGTAACAAAGTTTCAAATTTCTCAAAGTGTACATTATGGGAATTTGGTGGTCTGTACCAATACACTATTAAGAAGGGTTTTTGCTTTGGTAAGCAGATCTCCAAGCACATTAGTTCCAAACCATCAACAAAGAATTCATTTTGTATACTAAATGGTACGGTGTCTTTAATATAAGTTATAATCCCACCACCATTTTTATTTCTATCCAATCTCACAATTTTATAACCTGATATGGATATTTCAGGATCAGAAATAAAACCATCTAATCGCGTTTCACATAAAGAAAAAATATGCACGTTACATGTGGTTAAAATATTACGAATCTCTTCAAAATTCTTCATCAGAGAGCTAACATTTAAATGGCAAATATTAATACCAGAGAGTGAATTCAGCTTTTCAAAACATTTATCGACACTTTCATAGTTACATGCATCCGAATTTCGAGAACGAATATCAGGTTCATCGACGTATCGAGGGAGTTCTTTAAGAATACAAAAATTACACATCCAATTGGCATCAGTAGATGCACGAGAACATCTCAGATGAGCCCATTTGTTACAATGTACACATAATAAGGCATTATGATATTCTTTCACTTCTTTCTGGCAACCTAAACATGGAAATTTAACGTGAGTCAGATTAATTTGTCCAGGCATGAATTATAATTAGCTATCGAAATATAACAGAGTAGTAAGGGAGTTCTTACAAGTTTTCAGTGGCGGATCCAGGGGGGGGGGGACCGGGGGGCCCGGCCCCCCCCCCCCTTGAGAAAAAAAATCATGTAAATTTACGTGATTTTTACCTTTTTAGGGGGTTGAGCCCCCCCCCCCCTGGCGCTCAAGGGGGGGGGGGGTGCAAATTGAAAAATTTTCGAGGACCAAAAAAAAAAATTGCCCACCCCCCCCCCCCCCCCCCCCCCCCCACTGAGCGACTTTTCGACCGGCGCGATTTTCAAATTTTCGGGAGCAAAAAAAAAAAAAAAGTTGGGCCCCCTCCCCTAAGAAATCCTGGATCCGCGCCTGACTTAGAGCGAAGATGTTTCCATCCTGAGTCCAGCAGGACTTAGACTTCTTGTTGTTTACAAGTTCCCAAAAGAGGCTAGCTCGCTTTGTAGTGAGATCCTCCTTTAGCCAGATTTTCGGTCCATCAGCATTCTTCAGTCTCGTCCTGGCTCTGTACACATCATTACGGACATTATATCTGCTAAATTTCACTATGATCGGTCTCGGTTTGTTCCTCCTCGTATAGTACTCGCGTACGTTGGCGAAGTCGATGGCTCACGTCCCTCATCAGCAGCGTAGCTCGGACGTGGAGAGATGCGGTGACTGCGATGTATCGCGTCCGGTTGAACTGTAAAGCCGAGCTTCGTATTGAACAGATGTAGAACGAGTTCATCTGTCTTCACTTCTGGTCCTTCGGGAATGCCATATATTCGCAAACAATTTCTCCTACTATATTGTTCTGCATCTTCTTTCTCATCCTGTAGCACTTTTGTTTCCTTCTTCATTTCAGCTATTTTCTTTTTCATGGTTCCTACTTCATCTGTGTATTTCTTCAAATCCAAACTGACAGCTTGATACACTTTCTCCACAACTTGCTCCTCCAATTTTGCAGCTAATACGTTGTATACATCGTCCGCTATACGTTTGATCAGGTTCGATGATCGTAGTGAGAGGGCAATCTGCTTTTCAATAGCATTCTTCAGTGTATTGCCTAGACTCGGGCCCCTTCCTTGATTTGCGCTTGACTGACCAGCAAGACTTTCGTCTTCATCAACACTGGAGTTAAGCTCGTCTGTCCCCGACTCTGCCGGCGTCGAAATTGCTTTACTCCGTTCATTTTCAGTCGGTTCCTTCCTTTTCCGACGATCAGTTTGTGGCTGACTTTTCCCTCTAGTTGGCATAATACTTTCATTCAAATGTTTTGTAGCAGTATGAAGATGGTTCTTCACGTCAACTATACAATGTTTAGAAATACCAAAACTTCACTCAAGTTGTGAATTTTCACGATGAAATCAAGCTCGAGATTGCGATGCGTCGATGCGTCGTTCGTACACTAGAGGATGGTTGTCGTAGGGGGTAGTAATGTTGTCTGGGAGGTAGTTGTCCCAGGGGCCCTGAGTTGATTTAATGAAAATATTTGCCATCTTTATGTACCATAAATAACACTTCTAGACTCGTAATTCCCATCTTAACTCTATCCACTGCCGATACTGACAACTACCCCCAAGGACAACTAACCCCCGGACAACTACCCCCAAACAACTACCCCCTAAAGGATAGTTGTCCCGGGGTTGTTGTCCTATAGAGGATGGTTGTCGTAGGGGGTAGTTGTCTGGGAGGTAGTTGTCCCAGGGGCCCTGAGTTGATTTAATGAAAATATTTGCCATCTTTATGTACCATAAATAACACTTCTAGACTCGTAATTCCCATATTAACTCTATCCACTGCCGATACTGACGAATTAGTGTAACTGCTTCTGAATATGGAATAATATACCATACTCGTTTCGAGCAATAGAAAATAAGCCAACATACAAACCAAAGCCAACATTCAAGTCAACGCGACGCGACGCTACCCATCCTTTCGGCATAAGCCCTTCAGAAAACCCATTTGTACGCGTTTTTCTAAGTATACTACAGTATTTATATTTGACCGAGACCCCCGGGTTAAATCCCCGTAATTACTCGTAATTTAAAATGGCGCCATTGTCAGCGCGTGCGTACTCTTGTAACCGTGAAAGGGTGTATTCAGCATTTTAATAGTGAGCTTTTAGAATACAGCCCCCGGATTTATTTCATATTGCTAACGGCTTTATGGCAACTTGTTTCTGTCTTTTATGGTCGTTTCCCAGCTTTAGTTGTTAGTACTCGAGTAATTCTTTGGCATCATCATAAATATTAATAAACGAATAAAAAGAGTCAAATTCCGTTGAATTGTTTTCTAAAATCCGTATAAAAATAATGAAAATAATAGGCTTCAGAGATATTCTCCACTGATTAATAAAAGACCTTTTCATAATTATTTTGTTTTAGATCCTCCGGCCGGGCCTGGATTTATTGTTAATTTACGATAAAATACGGCACTGCATTCCAATTTCAACTGCCCATCGATTAATAACTTAAAGCTTCTCTTCATCTCCCAGGCAGATGTTAATCGTTATAATATGAATACTTGTGCCCAGAAGTGTCTCAAATGAATTTGATTTAGTTTTATATACAAAATTCTGTGCACTTAGATCATCTTTTTATTTTACCGTGCTTAAGATGGTTCTATAAAGGTCAGATATCTTCTTCTCCAGACACTGTATTTCGGTCACTTGATGTACCATAGCCTCCAACAGATATACAGCACAGGTGTGAGAGTAAAAGGGAAAGATGAAGTCCTGCATCCTCTGCTGGTTTACAAGACGTCTTTTTGCGATCTTCTTTCTGCTCATCTTTTCTCCTTCAACCAACCATTCTGTCGTAAGTAGCGCCATTTGCCCTGAAGAATGCTCATGCTCGTTTTATGTCATCGACTGCTCCAACAGGTTGCTGACCACAGTACCTACTACCAATGTTCCGTATAATGCTAGAAAATTTGTCTTAAGTGTCAATCACCTTACCATCATCGAGGATGATACCTTCTCCGAACTAACTAACCTTCAGGAATTACGTCTGACCCAAAATACTATATATACTTTGAAACCGCTAGCTTTTCGAGGTCTTAATCGTCTTATGGAACTCAGTCTCAAGAATAACCGTCTTGTTGATATATCCGCCATTCGTAATCTCCCAACTCTTTCTTTACTCCATCTCGAATCGAATTTCTTACAGAGATTTAAACCAGGAGATTTCCATGGCGTATCCCTTGATAATACCTTGACTTTGGCGTTATCTAATAACTTCATTGCAAGACTGTCTTCATTGTCGCCACCTGTAAATTATCTTACAGCAATATCTACTAGCTTGACCATTTTCGATCTTCATCTCATGACTCATGCAGATAAATTGCGCCACGCAGATTTGAGTGAAAATCACATTCGTATCTTACCGCACCTCGGTAACCTGACTTCGCTAGAAAAGCTGATCCTTACGGGGAATCCGATTCACTTGATCTTTTCGTCCAGCCCTCCCAGCAGTTTGTACTATTTAGATATAAAATACGCCGATCTTTCGTTTGTCCCGGTTTACTGGGTTGGCCACATCACTTATTTATTTCTTGACGGGAATAAATTCAAATCCATACACGATATTTGTCATAATAAATGCAACGACATACATACATTGTCGCTGGCAGAAAACCCTCTCCAAGATGTAAAAGCCACTCCTCAATCAACAGATGCACAAGTGAGTGACATATTTACGATTAACCTGCGTATGATGCCTAATCTTCAAAAACTGATTCTGATCAATAACAAAATCAAGCAATTACAAGTATTGCACAACGATCTTCTACTCGACAGTATGATGGGCGATCATCCACACAATCTCACCTTCCTGTTTCTTAATCAAAACTCAATTACAGATATGCCATTTCTTAGAATATTCTCTCGTTTAAAGAGGCTGACACTCTCTCACAACGAAATCCAGACGATGGATTGGGGACCCTCTGACCAACACATTAGACTACAAACCTTAGACCTGTCTTACAATCAACTTCAAATTATTGAGAATTTCACGCAACTGGATGCCCTCTCAAACTTAGATGTATCTTACAATCGCATACGGATGGTCACGAGGGGAGCATTTAATGGTTCTTTTAACTTGGTGGTTTTGAAAATCCGCGGCAACTACCTTACAAGGCTTCCTGACTTATCTCATTTGCCTAAACTTCTTCGTCTGGATCTCAGTGAGAATTCCATGGATTGTATCCTTCAAGACGATTTAAGTAACCTGACTAGCGTAATGTTTTTGAATGTTGCAAAAAATTACATCACCAATGTTTCGATTCCAATTTACAAAAACTTCCGCTATTTAAACTTGCAGGATAATCATCTATCAACATTGAATGAAATCGGATATCCAGTGACTTTGAACGTTAATGGTAACATGATTTCTAGTTTTCGCTTTAGCAATTGCGATGAGCAACCGGTCACTTCCACAGCAAGACTATCCAACAAAAGCTCGACAGATATGCGCCTTCCGATGACTACTAAGGAATTTCATTGTTCATACAACCGCATTTTATCTTTGGAAGAAAATTCGATGTTAATTAATAGGAGTAATGAACAATGTGACACTTCATGTTATCTGAATACGGTTGTCTTAGATTGGAATATGATAAGATATATTGCCCCCAATGTGTTTAGGTCGTGCAAACTGAGTTCTTTATCACTCAAAGGTAATCCAATTCACGTAATTCCCAGTGAGTATGTTACATTTCTAGCTACTCTTTCTTTATCACACACGAATATACTAACTACATCACTTTTGTCTACGTTAAAAGGCACATCCCTTAGGCACCTATCCATGAGCAACATCCCGATGTTTCGACATAAGCCCGAAACCCTGAGTTTCGATCTTCCTGAGTTAGAGTCAATGTTCCTCTGTAATAATGGTATAGTCAACCTTCCTTACATGACAGCCCCTTTTCTTGCGAGTCTGAATTTAAGTAAGAACAATATTGCGTTTCTACCCCAAGATGTGTGTCTAGGTATTCCGAGGGTCTATCATGTCGACCTGAGTAGCAATCGCATACAAAGTATTTCTGCTCAAAGTTTTACTTTTTGTATCTTCATCAAAGAGCTCAATCTGGAAAACAACCAGATCCAACACATCAGTCAGTCAGCGTTCATCAAGCAGGGTCATTTCATCCTTCGACTGGGAAACAACCATCTCGTATCGATTCTACCAAGTTCTCTACCGTTGCTCTCTCGGACCGTCTATCTTGATCCGAACCCATGGCACTGTGACTGTGAATCAACAGCGCTTAGAAGACGGCTCTTGCTATCGGGCGTCCAGCTGTACCAGTGTATGAAGCCATCGAATTTCAGGAACAGAAGTCTCGTAAGCCTGAAAGAGTCAGAGCTGTGTCCTGATGTATTTGGTGACTTTGATCCATCATGGGATATTTCCTTCAACGAAACAAACAATGCTTCTAACAGTACGAGTAATGAAGGAACGGCGGCGTGTAATGGAATATTCTATATTTTACCAATTATCGTCTCTTACCTAGGAATGTTGTGTATTAATTAATACATATTCTGGATGTAATGCAAATTTAAGTAAAGCATGTAAACCTGGATCCCTCTTCTTGTAAAGATTTCATGGGGTAGGGAAGACTGGTTTAACATGATTAAACTATAGATACTTTAGGTGCCTTCAAAGTGTTACTTACAAAATAGAAAAATCCAGTTTATAGCCCCATCCCACTACAGATGTTCACATTTTTCCTCACTTTGAAATAGCAAAGTAGTACGAATGTTTACTTTTCTTTAAAAAGCTATTTACTTTGATTCATGATTAATACTTTGTATAAAGCCGTGTGTTCGCAAAACTTTCTCTGATAATGTATTCGCAAATTGAGGAGGATCTAATGTCATCAGGAGCTAATGACCTTTGAGAGATATTTCAGGATATACTTTGCTCGTAAAGTACTTTCAAACTATTTTACTTTTCTAACATTTACTACCCTCACTCTTTCCTACTTTTTCAGTTATGGAATTCAGATTATCACAATCATTTTTAACCCAAAGTTTTATCCGACAATGCCCTGCAGAAGAAGGTGAATATAGTATTTGGGCAGATCACTGGTGCTGCTCCTGCTGCAGTTGTTTGGGATGGTGTATTTATGCCTACCGACAGGTCTGCCCGCAGCTTTGGCGATGAGCCATCCATTGCAGAGGTGATCGCTGGGCTATACCTTATCTCGCCTTCAGCTCGCGAAGATGTAGCCCCCGAGATCACCGAGGCGATAATAGTTTGTCCAACCGAGTATAGGAAGGGATCATTGCTTTATATCCCACATTGACCATAGAATATCCTATGATTTAGAAGAAAAAAACATGACCCTGGTGATAGCTTTTACTATATATTCACAGCTTCACATGGCTTTGTTTCAATCCACATGAAAGCCTTTAATTATTTTGAACAACCTACTAACTTTTTGTCTCATGGTATCTCAATGCTCACTCGTCCATTGCACCATTTCACATGCATGAGGTTCGTATAAGGTGAATAAAGTATTTCTCCTGAACATCACATGGAAACTCAGAGATTTACTTACCCCAAAGATTTAGAAATACAAGAAATACGTCATGTTGATAACTACCAAAGCTGATGACAGAAGACTTTCATGAGAAAACAAAATTGCAGACATTTTGATGACTCCATGTCAAAGATAACCTTGAACAAGGGATGCGAGAGAAACCAATATTGCGTCATCAGTACAAAGAGAATATCACAAAAGTTTGCTTGTAAATAAGCCTATTCAAATGCGCAAAATGTGAATACGTCAGCAGTTGTTTGGACTGAAAGAACATTATAGACCCACATTCATTGCTTATTACACTGAATATGAGTTACTCTTTAGAATGAAATATACTTTAAGATCACACAGGATATTACTTTTTAATGGAAATCTACCAAAGCTGGGTATAACTTTTTATTACGCACTGTATGATATGTCTCAATGAACCCCAATCAGAAATATATTGCATGATTGAAGTTTCATATCAAGAAACATTATGATTTCCTACAAAGTCGAATCCCCGTCGGGTCTCGCCTTGGATAGATCTTCGACATTTAGAATACATTTTTTTTTAAATGTTAATATAGTGCAGTAGTATATAAACCTAACCTAAACTT
Source organism: Strongylocentrotus droebachiensis (assembly GCA_035222895.1). Taxonomy (NCBI): domain Eukaryota; kingdom Metazoa; phylum Echinodermata; class Echinoidea; order Camarodonta; family Strongylocentrotidae; genus Strongylocentrotus; species Strongylocentrotus droebachiensis. Next base: position 97,153 of record JAVYIG010005220.1, read on the forward strand.
ACTCTAACTTCCTTTTTGCTGTATTGTATTGTATTGTAGTGTATTTATTTGCTGTTTATGTATTTTTAACCATCTTTTTTAAGAGTTATTTTGTAATTGTCCTTTATTTGTTTTCTTTATTATAATCACGCACGATGAATAAACATTTTGTGTAATTTATTTAGTCTGGTAATTACCTTGATAAGCCTTTTGGCCTTTGTTATTCCCACCACGTTGTTTGTAGTAAACGTTCTTTTGAATCTTTGTTATATAATATATATATATATACACACGTGTTGATTGTTTTCTTTGCTTTTAACCAAATGTGGAAATAAACTTGAATTTGAACTTTAAATGTTGACCATGAATGATTTTTAGTGCAGATGCAGGAGGAATTTTAAAGCACTGGAATGTATTTGGTTATTATCAAGCAATGACAAAGTGCATAGTGTTCTCTAGGAAATGACCGAACCTGTTAAAGAATATTAATACTGAACTAGCACTAATCTTGTAAATTTCAAAATATATTTATTGAAATATATGTAATTAGTATACCTGTGACTAAAATGTATTGCATTCATATACGTTTGAGTCCATTTCTACTTCGTCCTTTTCTCCTGCTCCTCCTCCTTCTTTTCATTCTTCTTCTTCTTCTTTTTGTTCTTCTCCTTCTTCATTTTAATTCGGTTATCAACATTCAATAGACGATGAAATTTTTGTTTTAAATACATGTATGTATAAATCTAATTTGAGCCCTTGAGTTTAAGTTGACAATATACCAGCAGAATAATTACTTCTTTTCAGCCTATGTCAATGTTGAGTGGTTATCTAACTAGGGTTGCGATCAGTAAAGGGCCTATCTCACTGAGCGGCGAATGCTTGCGAACGTAGCGAATTTGGGGTTTCGCCAGAGTTTGTAAAATGTTGTAAAAGGTTGCAAGAAAGATCGCAAACAGTTGTCTTTGTTGTAAACAGTTTTTCTTGTCGCAAAGAAATTTTGAACATGTTCAAAATTTCTTTGCGAATTTATTTTTCCGCAAACGTTTGCAAACAGTTGTAAGCGTTTGCAAAACAGTTGCAAGCGTTTGCAAAACAGTTGCAAGCGTTTGCAAAACAGTCGTAAGCCTTTGCAAACGGTTGTTAAATGGTTTTGCTCTTTGTTTTCGTCAGTTCTCTGTGTTTCGCCAAAGCTAGCGACCACGTTACCATATGGTTCCTTTATAAAATCGACCCATTGAGTACCAGTAGTTAGCAAAAGGTCTCAAACGTTCACAAATAGTGGCAAAGGATTGGCAAATGGTTGCTAAAGTTCGCAAAAACTGTCACTAACATTTGCTTACAGTCGCTAATAGTCGCCAACTGCCTTTCGCAAACACTTTCAGAAACATTCGCTCAAATGTTGCTAATTGTCGCTAAACGTCACAAAAAGTCGCCGATTTTCGCCAACATTCGTCAAAAAAGTTGGCAAATCTAAGTTCGCTACTTTCGCAAGCATTCGCCTCCAGTGAGATAGGCCCTTGAGCGAAAGCGACGAATGGAAATGTTCAGACATTCGCCATGAAGTTAATTATTATCTGTAATTACTTTTCTCTAAAAATAGTCGTCGCATTTGTCTCAAACCCTTTTCAATTTAGTTTCCGTGATTCAGAGAGTGCAAGGAATGTGAGGAAACTTTGAGAGGGTTTGGCGACCTATGAAACAAAATTTTGACTAAAATATATATATATATATTTTTTTTTAATTAAAAAAAAAAAAAAACTGAGAAAATCTGACATTTCAGACGTTAATTTTCTGAACATGTTAAATATTTCAGCAACACGAGGGCGAGGCCCTGCGACTCACACGAAGAAATTGAGAACCCCTGCGAAACTTTCGAGACATTTTGGATACTCCATCGCGAAAGCCATTCGCAATTTGTTGCCAACAGTCGCAACCCAGTATTTTTTTCGCAGTTTCGTGTCTCCAGCTAGTCGCTTCCTGTTATAGTCCAGTTAGATACTAGATTTTAAACGTTTTAAAGGATCTCCTGCGAACATGAGTTTAATTCTTTAAACAATTCTCGCTACCCCAAATAGCGATTCTGCCGAGATCCGGGGAAAATCCTGAAAACGCGCATTGCATTATGGGATAGCTTTTCGACATTACAGCTTCCTGTGCAGGCGCTATATTACTAGGCGCGATAGCGCAAACGTAAAACACAACGTGTATGCACCGAATATGTCGTCTGCTCGGTCTTGTTTTTTTTTCGCAAATATTTCAACGTTTATTTGAACATTTCATTCGTTGTTTTTTGCGTCTTTTGACATCAGTGACGATGGTTTTCTTTTGTGAGGCTGCACAGTGCTGGGCTCATGATTCCAAGCGTAAGAACCCTGATTTTAGCGTGCGTGAAAACTCTGCACAGCGGGATGGGACTCTATACCGGAAGTTGTAGTGACGACCCGAGAGAGTGAAAATTACCTCGTCTCGCGAATTTCGAGATTTTCATACCTATTTAGGGTAGCGAGAATTGTCAAATAGTCGGTACATACGCCACGTTTGGCGAAATGTCGCCGATTGTTCGCAATGAACTATTAGCATTTTTTTTGTTTGAATATTTAGTCTAATATTCATCATAATATCGCTAACATGTCGCTAAGTTAGTATTCATGAACTCTTCGCATTTGACCTGAAACTCTCTTGCGGATACTTGGCGAATAGAAGGATCGCCGCCAAAAAATTCGTCTCAATATTTTTTGAGTCGCTGTTCGCCGCAATCGCCAATTGTTTGTCGCTCTGTGAAATACTACCTATTAAACAATTAAACAGGAAAAAGAACAATGGAGGTTAATGATTAAACCCCTTTGCCAATGTCATGTATGCAATGCTATCATGACGTATGAATTATAGCAAAAATACATTACCGTTTTAAGTTTCCGACTCAAGATCTGTTGTACAAATGAATACTAGACTACGATTATAATGATGTTTCATTAAAAGTTGATTTTGTTGTTATGGTTTTTGTTTTTGTTTTGAAGAAGAATATAATATGACCATGCCACAAAACATTACACTTTGGTGTTTATTATATTGGGTTACGTTGCAGTGGCGGATCCAGAAGGGGCCAAATCGGCCATGGCCCCCTTTCGGCGGTCTAAACAAAACAACAACAAAAAAAAAGGCGGAAAAGGCTTTAAAGGGCCACTCTAACCTAACTAACATAGCCTATCAAAACATGAATACACCTCTACTTATTAATATTCCAGCGTCTGATTTTTCAGAAAATCTCTAAATTGACAAAAAAATGATAATAGCCATCCATTTTTTACAGTTCTCACGCTAGCTGGGCTACGCCTCTCGAAAAAAAAGGTAATACGGTCACGTGGCTCGATGATGCATTTGACGTCATTGTAGGCATGTCTGGTTTAGTAATTTCATAATTAGGAATGACGAAATTGCCAGAAACGTACTGGGATTATCAAGTGCATATTATTTTTTCAGATAAATGTCTTTTTTTCCCAATTAATATCATAGTTTGCCTTTTTAAAGACATTTTAATACTTAAATCACCCTCTACTGCTCCCACTTTTCATGTAGCTTATGAAGGTGTCAACTTTTTTATAGTAGCCAGTGAAATGGGATTTTGGCTTGCGCGCACCGCGTTAAATATGCAAATTAATATTTTTAATATGGATGAGCTCTTTTCCTCTTATTATCAAATACCAAATATCGACCCGGACTAAAAGTGTAGAATCCATGTCATTGGTGGGGGTAAATAAACTTTAAAAGCTTAAACTTGGGGCCAGAAACTGCACTGTCACCAGCATGTACATAAACAAATTTCAATTCAGTAAGGCAAAAAAAAATGACCCCATTTAACCGTCTACCTCAATCTATTTTGGACGTCTTGTTTTTCGTGTTCTATTTGTTTTTATATATTTAGTTATGGACTTTTTCAATAAATAATTTTCAATCAAATTGCACATGTTGCTGCCTTCTACAGGCCCCATGAGGGAGATACAGAGAGCCTCACAGAGCTCGAAAGGTCCTTGTCAAGACTGAGCCCCACCCACTCTGTTGTAATAGGCGGTGATTTCAACTTACCGGGATGGGATTGGAGAAACCAACAAGTCGGCAATTGCAGATATCCCAATCTCCATCGCAGACTGGGATCTCTCCTTGATGACCACGGTCTCACCCAAGTAGTTACTGAACCAACCAGATACCAGAACACACTTGACTCACTCCTTGTCAGTAATCCAACTGTAGTCAATGAGGTTACCGTTGTCCCAGGAGTGTCTGACCATGATTGCCCTCTTGTCAAGCTAGATGTGAAACCAACCAGGCGGCACCAGATGCGGAGGAAAGTTTTACTCTACAGCAAAGCTCAGTGGGAGAAGTTTCAGCATGGAAGCAGTCAGAGATGAGATAGAAGCTAAAGTACCATATGCCTCTGTGAATGAACTATGGCTCATCTTCAAGACTGGCATCGAGAAGGGCATCAATGACTTCATTCCTCAAAAGCTGACTCCACACAAAGCCAACTTACCATGGGTGACAAATAGCATCAGACGACTCATCAAGAAACGTGACAGACTGAGCAACGAGTGCAGACACCTCCGGAAGAGAGAGGGCCTCGTTCCATATGCTATGGAAGAGCAGCTCCGTGATCTCAAAAGAACACTGCAATCCGCACTCAGGAAAGCTTACTGGAACTATGTCGAGTCCATCTTTACTGTTGAAGATGATGACGAAGGACCAGGAAAGTACAACTGCATGAAGAGATTCTGGCAATTCATCAAGAATAACAGAACTGACAGTGCTGGAATTGCGGAACTCAAATCTGACGGCGTACTATTCAGTGAACCTGCTGAGAAAGCTGATGCCCTGAATAGACAGTTCAAGAAGGTTTTTACCCAGGAAATTCCAATCCCTCCTCATCTGTTGCCAGATACTTCTGAACATGAATCGATGCCTGACATAGTGATAACCCTGAAGGGTATCGAGATGATGCTTAAGAAACTCAAACCACATAAAGCGCCAGGGCCCGATGGGATCACCCCACGCATCCTGAAGCAGCTATCCAGAGACATCGCTCCCATCTTACGCATCATCTACAGACTCTCGTATGACACCGGCGAGATGCCAGATGACTGGCACAAAGCAAACGTGGTGCCTGTCTACAAGAAAGGCGACAGAACCGATCCTAGCAACTATCGCCCAATCTCCCTCACATGTATCTGCTGCAAGATGATGGAGCACATCCTTGCAAGTAGCATCATGAGGCATGGCGATGAAAAGGACATCCTCCACTCCCTCCAACATGGGTTCCGACCACAGAGATCCTGCGAGCAACAACTACTGGGATTCGTTAGTGACCTCCACAAGAACATGGAGCTAGGTCTGCAAACTGATGTCCTTGTCATGGACTTCAGCAAAGCCTTTGACAAGGTCGGTCACCAGAGACTAATGCACAAGATGGACCACTATGGAGTGAGAGGCAAAAGCAACAGGTGGATCACCAACTTTCTTCACCATCGAACCCAGCAAGTTGTTCTAGAAGGCCATGCATCACCCGAGGTCGACGTCGACTCAGGAGTACCTCAAGGCTCTGTCCTCGGACCCTCTCTATTCCTGTACTACATCAACGACCTGCCAGACAAGCCCACCTCTCCAGTACGTCTCTTTGCAGACGACGCCATCATCTACCTAGCGATCAAGGGCAGACAAGACCCTCTTGAACTACAGGAGGACCTTAATAGGCTTGCTGAATGGTCCTCTGAATGGATGATGGAGCTCAACACGGACAAGTGCAAGACCATCACAGTGTCCAGAAAGAAGAGCCAGATACGACACCAGTACATCCTAAACAACACACCACTGGAAGCAGTCTCATCAACCAAGTACCTTGGCATCACAATCACATCAGACTTGAAATGGGACAAACACATCACAAGCATATGCCAGAAAGCAAACAACACCCTTGCCTTCCTCAGACGAAATCTACGGATCAACTCACCAAAACTGAAGAGTACTGCCTACAAAGTTCTAGTAAGACCACTCATTGAGTACAGTTCTACAGTTTGGGATCCCTCCTCTGCAAACCACATCCATCAAATAGAAATGGTACAAAGACGGGCCGCTAGATTCACCCTCAATCGGTACCACAACACCTCTAGCGTGACCTCCATGCTCCAACAACTTGACTGGACCACACTCGAGCAACGCAGAGAAAATTACAGACTGGTGATGATGTACAAGCTCCACAACAACCTGGTAGCACTCGACACAGCATCCTACAACCCTGTCACAAGACCCTCCAGGACTGCCCATGCACATAGCTACCAAGTCCCCCGTTCAAGAACTGAGCAACATAAGCAGTCCTTCTTTCCCAGGATTGTGAGGAGTTGGAACAACCTGCCATCAGAAACAGTATGTGCCTCATCCGTCATTGCCTTCCGTCAATGCCTGAAGGGAGGCAGCAACTAAGTCCGGGAACTTTTTACTTGCACCATGTAAATAGCATTGCACCATGCACCTTGCTCTCGTAAACACACACACACTCATCAGTCTGCAAGAATCTTCAACTGTGAAGGAGGTAGACTTAACCCAAAGAAGAAGAAGAAGAAGAAGATCATTTAGCCCACTTAACAAGTGCCATTTTCATATTTTGAGTGCCCAAACGAAGAATCATTCTCGCCTCGTCTTCAATGCCACCACAATTACCCATGCTGTCATTTTGGCACTGTCTTTTTTTTTATTTAACTTTGCCGTCCCACCAATCCCCTCTCTATTGTAGACCATCTTTACACTGTATTTATACTTTTGCCATGTTACATCTCCGCCTTCTCTCTCATTAGGAAAGATGAATTAATCCATCTCGCTGCTGCCAGATTAAACAAAAATCACAAGGTCGAACACTCAATCCTACATAAGACTGCATCAGCACACACCTCAATAATACAGCACAGAGTGTCTACGTCATCATAATCCCAACCATCATCACATATCTTTTACGAATTAAACAAAAAATGAAAAGAAAAGAATTAAACAGTATTAGGTAATGTTAAGATCTATGAAATTATCAACATAATTGTTTATATAATGAAAGGTAACAAATGAATGAAGGGGGGCTGCTGTCTCTTGAACACGCATGTATGGTCGAATCTCTTTGGTTAATCCATCATATTCAGCACTAAATTACCTCTCAGAATGCAACCACTGGATTTATTTCATATTCCTAACGGCTTCGTGGCAATTTGGTTCTGTCTTTTATAATAATTTCTCAGCTTTAGAAAATGCGGGTAAATCTTTTGCTATATCATAAATATTAATGAGCGAAAAAAAAGTACAATTCCATTCCATTATTTTCTCAAATTCATATAAAGTTAATGAAAATAGTAAGGTTCAGAGAAATTCGCCACCGATCAATGTAAGACTTTTTCGATTTGAGTTTCTTTTTCATTTACCGGCCTAGATTTTTTTTTAATTTCAATTTACCATCGATGAATAACTTATTGTTTCTCATTGTCAAGTTTAGGATGTTAATCGTGACAATTTGAATACCAGAAATGTCTCTTATGATTTTGACATAGCTTTAGAAACAAAATTCTTTCCACTTAGATCATCTTTCCATTTTACCGTGCCTAAGATGGTTCTATAAAGGTCAGATATCTTCCTCGCCAGACAATGTATTTCGGGCATTTCATGTACCATAGCCCCCAACAGCTTTACAGGACAGATGTGAGAGTGAAAGTGAAAGATGAAATCCACCATATTCAGCACTAAATGAGCTCTTAGAATACAACCACTGGATTTATTTCATATTCCTTACGGCTTAATGGCAATTTGGTTCTGTCTTTAAGATAAGTTTTCAGCTTTAGCTGGTGGTCTGCGGGTAAATCTTTTGTTTTATCATAAATATTAATGAACGAACAAAAGTATAATTCCATTCCATTATTTTCTCAAATCCATATAAAAGATAATGAAAATAACAGGGTTCAGAGAAATTCGCCACTGATTAATGAAAGACTTTTTCGAAATTAGTTTCTTTTTCATTCACCGGCCTGGATTAATTTTTAATTTACCATAAATACATTTCAAAATTTCCAATTTCAATTTACCATCGATGAATAACTTAATGTTTATCATTTTTAATTTTAGGATGTTAATCGTGACAATTTAAATACCAGAAAAGTCTCTCATGAATTTGACATAGCTTCATAAACAAAATTCTTTCCATTAATTTTAGATCATCTTTTCATTTTACCGTGCCTAAGATGGTTCTATAAAGGTCATATATCTTCTTCTCCAGACACTGTATTTCGGTCACTTGATGTACCATAGCCTCCAACAGCTATACAGCACAGGTGTGAGAGTAAAAGGGAAAGATGAAGTCCTGCATTCTCTGCTGGTTCACAAGACGTCTTTTTGCGATCTTCTTTCTGCTCATCTTTTCTCCTTCAACCAACCATTCTGTCGTAAGTAGCGCCATTTGCCCTGAAGAATGCTCATGCTCGTTTTATGTCATCAACTGCTCCAACAGGTTGCTGACCACAGTACCTACTACCAATGTTCCGTATAATGCTAGAGAGTTCGTCTTAAGTTTTAATCGCCTTACCGTCATCGAGGATGAGGACTTCTCCTCACTCACTAGCCTCAGGAAATTACGTCTAACCCACAATGCTATATATAGTATGAAATCGCTAGCTTTTCGAGGTCTTAATCGTCTAATGGTTCTCAGTCTCAAGAATAACCGTCTTGTTGATATATCCGCCATTCGTAATCTCCCAACTCTTTCTTTACTCCATCTCGAATCGAATTTCTTACAGAGATTTAAACCAGGAGATTTCCATGGCGTATCCCTTGATAATACCTTGACTTTGGCGTTATCTAATAACTTCATTGCAAGACTGTCTTCATTGTCGCCACCTGTAAATTATCTTACAGCCATATCTACTAGCTTGACCATTTTCGATCTTCATCTCATGACTCATGCAGATAAATTGCGCCACGCAGATTTGAGTGAAAATCACATTCGTATCTTACCGGACCTCGGTAACCTGACTTCGCTAGAAAAGCTGATCCTTACGGGGAATCCGATTCACTTGATCTTTTCGTCCAGCCCTCCCAGCAGTTTGTACTATTTAGATATAAAATACGCCGATCTTTCGTTTGTCCCGGTTTACTGGGTTGGCCACATCACTTATTTATTTCTTGACGGGAATAGATTCAAATCCATACACAATATTTTTCATAATAAAAGCAGCGACATACATACATTGTCGTTGGCATCAAACCCTCTCCAAGATGTAAAAACCACTCCTCAATCAACAGATGCACAAGTGAGTGACATATTTACGATTGACCTGCGTATGATGCCTAATCTTCAAAAACTTATTCTAATCAATAACAAAATCAAGCAATTACAAGTATTGCACAGCGATCTTCTACTCGACAGTATGATGGGCGATCATCCACACAATCTCACCCTCCTGTTTCTTAATCAAAACTCAATTACAGATATGACATTTCTTAAAATATTCTCTCGTTTACAGTGGCTGACACTCTCTCACAACGAAATCCAGACGATGGATTGGGGACCCTCTGACCAACACATTAGACTACAAACCTTAGACCTGTCTTACAATCAACTTCAAATTATTGAGAATTTCACGCAACTGGATGCCCTCTCACACTTAGATGTATCTTACAATCGCATACGGATGGTCACGAGGGGAGCATTCAATGGTTCTTTTAACTTGAGGTTTTTGAAAATCCGCGGCAACTACCTTACAAGGGTTCCTGACTTATCTCATTTGCCTATACTTCTTTTTCTGGATCTCAGTGAGAATTCCATGGATTGTATCCTTCAAGAAGATATAAGTAACCTGACTAGCGTATTGTATTTGAATGTTGCAAAAAATCACATCACCAATGTTTCGATTTCAATTTACAAACAATTCATGGATTTATATTTGCAAGATAATCTTCTCACAACATTGAATGAAATCGGAAATCCATGGAATTTGATCGTTGATGGTAACATGATTTCTAGTTTTCGCTTTAGAAATTGCGATGAGCAACCGTTCACTTCCAAAGCAAGACAATCCAACAAAAGCTCGACATATTTGCGCCTTCCGATGACTACTCGGGTATTTCATTGTTCATACAACCGCATTTTATCTTTGGAAGAAAATTCGATGTTTATTAATAGGAGTAATGAACAATGTGACACTTCATGTTATCTGGATACGGTTGTCTTAGATTGGAATATGATAAGATATATTTCCCCCAATGTGTTTAGGTCGTGCAAACTGAGTTCTTTATCACTCAAAGGTAATCCAATTCACGTAATTCCCATTGAGTATGTCACATTTCTAGCTACTCTTTCTTTATCACACACGAATATACTAACTACATCACTTTTGTCTACGCTAAAAGGCACACCTGTCAAGAACTTAGCCCTGAGCAACATCCCGATGTTTCGACATAACCCCGAAAGCCTGAGTTTCGATCTTCCTGAGTTAGAGTCAATGTTCCTCTGTAATAATGGTATAGTCAACATTCCTAACATGACAGCCCCTCTCCTTGAGAGTGTGATTTTAAGTAAGAACAATATTGCGTTTCTACCCCAAGATGTGTTTCAAGGTATTCCGAGGGTCTATCATGTCGACCTGAGTAGCAATCGCATCAAAAGTATCTCTGCCCAGATTTTTACTGTTTGTATCTTCATCAAAGAGCTCAATCTGGAGAACAACCAGATCCAGCACATCAGTCAGTCAGCGTTCTTTAATCAGGGTCATTTCATCCTACGACTGGGAAACAACCATCTCGTATCGATTCTACCAAGTTCTCTACCGTTGCTCTCTCGGACCGTCCATCTTGATCCGAACCCATGGCACTGTGACTGTGAATCAACAGTGCTTAGAAGATGGCTCTTGCTATCGGGCGTCCAGCTGTACCAGTGTATGGAGCCATCGAATTTCAGGAACAGGAGTCTCGTAAGCCTGAGAGAGTCAGAGCTGTGTCCTGATGTATTTGGTGACTTTGAACCATCATGGGATATTTCCTTCAACGAAACAAACAATGCTTCCAACAGTACGAGTAATGAAGGAACGGCGGCGTCTAATGGAATATTCTATATTTTACCAATTATTATTGTCTCTTACCTAGGAATATTGTGTATTAATTAATACATATTCTGGATAGATGAAGAATTGAAATGGTCTAAAGAAATCGAAAACGTAAGTAAAATTACCCAGAAAAACATTAGCATGATAAAGAAAGCAAAGAGTTTTTTTGCCTCAAAAATCAGTTACTTTATAACAGTCTCGAGTTGCCACGATTAGATTACTGCTCTGTTGTATGGTCGAACAGATTTCATTCTCATACAACTAAGCTGCACAAAATTCAAAAGAGGGCCGCAAGAATAATATTGAACAAGACTTTTGACACACCGTCGGCTGATTTGTTCACAAGTCTTAAATGGATGACACTAGACAAACGGTTTGAGTTAAGTCGCGTTGATATATAAATGCGTTCATAACTTAGCACCTTCTTACCTTCAGGTATGCTTAATCAATCCTAATGATGCACATGATCATCATACAAGGCAAATAGACAGTGAATGTTAAGGTGTTCCTAGAATTCACACTGATTGTTATAAGTGTAGCCCAATTGTTTCTTCCATATTTGAATGGAATAAGCTAGATAATTCGATGAGAACGGCTTCCTCTGTCAATTCATTTAAGAGATTGTTTAAACAAAGTTGTAATTTGTGAATACCGGTAGCTCAGCCGAACATACACTACGTGCATGTTCTGTAATATTAACATGACTTATTCACAAAATTGCGACTTAATCAATATTTTCCTATTGACATTACTGTTGAACTAGGTTAATGATATATGTTTATTTTGCAAACGATCATTAATTGTAACTGTTGTGTATAAACATTATAAACGTTGTAAATATGTTCATGTTTATTCAGGGCCCCATGGAAGACCACTACTGATTGGTGATTGGGCTACCCTGTCAAAAGATTATAAATAAATAAATAAAGATTTCATGGGGTAGGGAAGACTAGGTTTAAAATGATTGAACTATAGAGACTTTAGCTGCCTTCAAAGTGTTACTTAAAAAATAGAAAAATCCATTATATAGCCCCACCCCACTATTGATGTTCACATTTTTCTTCACTTTGAAATAGCAAAGTAGTACGAATGTTTACTTTTCTTTAAAAAGCTATTTACTTTGATTCATGATTAATACTTTGTATAAAGCCGTGTATTCGCAAGACTTTCTCTGATGATGTATTCGCAAATTGAGGAGGATCAAATGTCATCAAGATCTAATGACTTAGTTTGAGAGATATTTCAGGGAATACTTTGCTCGTAAGTACTTTCAAACTATTTTACTTTTCTAACATTTACTACCCTCACTCTTTCCTACTTTGTCAGTTATGGAATTCAGATTATCACAATCATTTTTAACTCAAAGTTTTATCCGACAATGCCCTGCAGAAGAAGGTGAATATGGTATTTGGGCAGACCACTGGTGCTGCTCCTGCTGCATTTGTTTGGGATGGTGTATTTATGACTACCGACAGGTCTGCCCGCAGCTCTGGCGATGAGCCATCCATCGCAGAGGTGATCGTTGGGCTATACCTTATCTCGCCTTCAGCTCGCGAAGATGTAGCCCCCGAGATCACCGAGGCGATAATAGTTTGTCCAACCGAGTATAGGAAGGGATCATTGCTTTATATCCCACATTGACAATAGAATATCCTATGATTTAGACAAAAAAAACATGACCCTTTGGTGATAGCTTTTACTATATATTCACAGCTTCACATGGCTTTGTTTCAATCCACATGAAAGCCTTTAATTATTTTGAACAACCTACTAACTTCTTGTTTCATGGTATCTAAGTTCTCTCTGCTTACTCGTCCATTGCACCATTTCACATGCATGAGGTTCGGAAAAGGTGAATAAAGTATTTCTCCCGAACAGCACATGGAAACTCAGAGATTTACTTACCCCAAAGATTTAGAAAATACAAGAAATACGTCATGTTGATAACTACTAAAGACGTTGACAGTAGACTTTCATGAGAAAACAAAATTGCAGACATTTTGATGACTCCATGTCAAAGGTAACCTTGAACAAGGGATGCGAGAGAAACCAATATTGGGTCATCATTTCAAAGAGAATATCACAAAAGTTTGCTTGTAAATACAACTTTTCTATTCAAATGCGCAAAATCAATGTGAATACGTCAGCAGTAATTTTGGACTGAAATAACAATAGACCCACATTCATTGCTTATAAGACAAAATATGAGTTACTCTTTAGAATGAAATATACTTTAAGATCACACAGGATATTACTTTTTAATGGAAATCTACCAAAGATGGGTATAACTTTTTGTATACGCACTGTATGATATGTCTCAATGAACACCAATCAGAAATATATTGCATGATTGAAGTTTCATATCAAGAAACATTATGATTTCCTACAAAGTCGAATCCCCGTCGGGTCTTGCCTTGGATAGATCTTCAACATTTAGAATAAAGTTTTACAAAATATATGCTAAATGTTGATGAAGTGCAATAGTATATAAACTTAACCTAAACTTACCTTAACTTGCTTTTCTGTATTGTATTGTATTTTAGTGTATTTATTTGCTGTTTATGTATTTTTAACCATCTTTTTTTAAGACTTATTTTTTAATTGTCCTTTATTCGTTTTTCATTATTATAATCACGCACGCTGATTAAACATTTGATGTAATTTATTTAGTCTGGTAATAACCTTCATAGGCCTGTTGGCCTTTGTTATTCCCATCACGTTGTTAGTAGTAAATTTTTCTTTTGAATGTTTTCTTCTGAATCTTGATTATATATAAATATATACACACATATTGATTGTTTTCTTTGCTTTAACCAAATGTGGAAATAAAGTTGAAATTGAACTTTAAATGTTGACCATGAATTATTTTTTAGTACAGATGCAGGAGGAATTTTAAAGCACTGGAATGTGGTTATTTTGGTTATTATCGAGCAATGACAAAGTGCATAATGTTCTGTAGGAAATGACCGAACCTGTTAAAGAATATTAATACTAGCACTAATCTTGTACATTTCAAATATAATTTTTTGAAATATATGTAATTAGTATACCTGTGACTAAAAATGTATTGCATTCATATACGTTCGAGTCCATTTCTACTTCGTCTTCTTCTCCTCCTCCTCCTCCTCCTTTTCCTTCTTTTTCTTCTTCTTTTTCTTCTTCTTCTTCATTTTAATTCGGTTAATATCAACATTCAATAGACGATGACATTTTTGTTTTAAATACATGTATGTATAAATCTAATTTGACCCATTGACTTTAAGTTTACAATATACCAGCAGAATGATTACTTCTTTTCAACCTATGGCAATGTTGAGTGGTTATCTCACTAGGGTTGCATTCAGTGAGCGAAAGCGACGAATGGAAATTTTCTGACATTCGCCATAAAAGTTAATTATTATCTATAATGTTCTGTATATATTCTCCAAGTGTTCGCCATGTCACCAAGCATTCGTCGACCTTCCGAGAAAATTGTGGACATGTTAAACCCCTGTCTCACTGGGCTGCGACTGTTGGCGACAATTTGCGAACGGCATTCGCGAGGGAGTTTCTAAAATATCTCGAAAAGTTTGCGGGGGTTCTCAATTTTCTTGCGTGAGTCGGAGGGCTACACCTTTTGTGTCGCTAAAATTGTGAACAAGTAAACAAAAGAATCATACGACAGATTTTTCTCTAAAGGGCCTATCTCACTGAGCGGCGAATGCTTGCGAACGTAGCGAATTTGGGGTTTCGCCAGAGTTCGTAAAATGTTGTAAAAGGTTGCAAGAAAGATCGCAAACAGTTTTCTTTGTTGTAAACATTTTTTCTTGTCGCAAAGAAATTTTGAACATGATTTCTTTGCGAATTTATTTTCCGCAAACAGTCAGTCAGGCGCAAGATTGGAACCGCAATCTTACAGAAAAGATCTTCGTTCGGCTGTTATAAGGTGACCGCCAAATGAGGGCGTGAAATCAACACTTGTGTCGTATCCCAGCAAACACAGAACGTTTTCAGAACGTTTTCAAAACGTTTTTTTTAGGTCCTGTACGTCTTCGTCCTAAATGAACGTTTTAAAAACGTTTATATAACGTTAAAGTTTGGACTTCTCATTTACGTCAAAGTTTAGGTTTTTTAGAACGTTTAAAAAACGTTTTTTGGACGTTACAAAATTAAACGTTTGGTATAGGACGTTTACAGAACGTTTGATATAGGACGTTTACAGAACGTTTGATATAGGACGTTTACAAAACGTTTGTGGACGTTACAAAATAAACGTTTTGTCTTCGTCCATATTAAACGTTTAAAAAACGTGTATATAACGTCTAAGTTGGGACCTTACATTCGCTGCGGAGCTAGGTCTTTTGAAGACGTTCAGAAAACGTTTTTTGGACGTTACAAATTAAACGTTCTTGGATAGGTCCTGTAAAACGTTTACAGAACGTTTTATTCAGACGTATTTTGTTGAATTTTTTTTTTATGTCCAAATAAATATTTCTTAAAAAATACCAGCTGGCGAAATAAGGCCACATGCATACGCATGGGGGGGGGGGGGGGTCGAGGTATGTCAAACTGATGCACTCCTGTGGCGTAGCGATGGAGGGAGGCACGTGCCCCCAATAATTTTGAGGAAAAAATAGAAAACATAAGGTGACATTATTCGAAGAAAAAAGAAATACATAAGGAGTGACCCCTCCCCCTCACATAATGTTTGTGCCCCTTCCCCCCCCCCCCAGCCCAATTAGTCCGACCGCGCTACGTCATTTATATGCTCCATTCAACCACGTGTATACAAAGTGCGTACGCACCGTATATAATCGTACCACTGTATAGTATCGTATCCGGCGCGGCCGGTGCGGCGCGCTCGCTCCAGAGCTTGCCGCGTGTTTTAAACTGACTGACGAGTTGACTGCTTGATGACGTGACTTCGAGATTTCAAATAATCTGTTAGACTGCGACACCGAGGTAAGCGTTATTTTAACATTTTGATATCTGTAAGGAATTTAAGCTTTGTTTGATTGATTTTGAAGCATGTAAAATGAAATAAAATATTGATTATTTGCATTAAAACTAAAAGTACGGCAGACTCTATGTCGCATGTGCAGGCCGTTGAAATTTTCATTGCATTGACTGGTAACAGTATGGTAATTGGGTAGGCTAGGGTATGTGCACACATAACACCAGGAAGCTCCGATGCCGAACGGCGTCGGAGCTTCTTGGAGTTAGTGCATACATAGCTGCATTACTATCCTGGCTGTGTGTATTAAAAGCTGTGCTATTGATACTTAACATTTCAAACACCACTGTACAAAAATCTTTCACTAAAAATCTGTACTTCAGTGACAATTGATTACACCTAAATAGCAGTAATAAAATACAATTTGTTCAACTTACCGATGTTATTTTGTTAGAAAGAACAATTAAGAAATTCAAATTGTTTGTCTACTGTCAAAATTTACTTACAGCCGCATCGGCATGATAAGTGCATTTGTGTATTATGTGTGTATTGACTATTCCTTTTGAGCAAATGCTGCCTATTAACACGTAGTGCAGTGCTAGAGGTCAATACGCATAATAGCATGGACTCTTTGCTGGAGTGGGTATTTGCGCATGGCTCGGATGATTAAAACAGTTGAGTTGTTAACTTTGCTGTCTGGAAAAATCATGGAAAGTTCCCATCGGGATTTAAAATGCTATTTCGTGAAGAAAATAAGTCCTTCGACTACCAGCTCATTTCTTGACTTATTTACTCTTCCCTCAATAGCATTTAAAATCCCACGGGAGTGGAACATTCCATGCTTTTCCCTCCACCACCATTTAGCAACTTTATATTATCCCACCCCCTATTACAACAGGTTTGTTTTTTAGGCAATTGAAATAGCTCCCAAACCACCTTTTTTGTATGGATATTGTTTTTTTAGAAATATCGAGACCTAGATCTATATCTTGTTCTCAATTTCGTCTCTTTAAAAAAAATCTGTTTAGTTCAGATGACACATTATTTAAAGAAATTGATTTCCAATAACGTAGATTAACTTAAGGATTGATTTGTTTTATTTTTACATACAGGCAACTATGTGAAAGCGCAAAAACATCGCCAGGAAGGCAGAGGACACGTCAAACCTGGTATCGGAAGATTATGCCGTGTAGAAGCGAAAGAGACGTCTTCCCCAGAGATTAAGCAAATCTTCTAGTGATTCCGGAAGTGACGCTGGTAAGTATTTGTCTCTTGATGGTTAGTAGTGCTTGGCTCGGCCAGAGACGTATAATTTACATCTTATTTCTCGTTTTCTTCAAAATCCAACAGATGATGAAAACCTAAGATAATTTATTTGGGATAGCTTAAGCTAGACATGCTTTGTGTCCTAGCCATGCAAAATGATGATTAATAGATGTGGCACCATTCCGGCAAAACTGGAAATTAATTTGTAATCTAGGCATAAATTTCGGACAAGAAGTTTACATTACCCAAAAGTTTGTTCAGTTTATGAGAATTCTTGTCATGTCTTGATATCCCTTTTAACATCTGCAATGTGTCTCTGTTTTTCAGATCTTGAATCAAGAAAACAACATGTACGCGGAGGAACGACTAAGGCTGTGGCAGCAGAGATACCAATGCCGAAACTGAATGCGAAGTCCAAGTCCACATCGCATTTTTCAGTTCCAACCCACAACTCCAGCAAGGGCTCGGGCTTCGGAAAGTAAGTTTTTTTCAGATAGCATTTCACAAACGAAAGTTTCTGAGGTTTTTTTTATCATCAGAACATATACTATAGAGCGTATAAACTAACAAAACAACATTTGCCATTTGTACTAAGTTGCTACACTAAAATACTGTTGGATTGGATAAGAGAGGCAGATTATCTCGGCGTACATGTAATTTATTTCATCAACAAGGCATGGGTATAGTTTTCTTACAGAAGAGTCGCTTTTAAATCCTTACAGTATGTATACTTTGTTGGAAGCGCTGCAAAGGTGTCGTCTTTGAAGCTGGGTGATATATTCCTGAAGTGACTAAATTGGACAGCTATCAAACATATCTCGCCAAAATATCCTATTAATTTGCTGTCAAACTTTTTAATGACTTGAACTGTTATTATAATGTATTTTATGTGTCTGTTTTTTTCTTCTCAAGCAATTTTCAAGTGCAGGTACTGTGTAGTGTGTACGCTGCAGAGGCTGGAGGAAGGGCAGCAGCAGCTGACGCAGTTGGTACAAAAACTGCTTTTGTCCAAATCGGGAGCGGCCGTTGATGTGGAAGACCTGAGGGAGCCGTTTACCGAACCAGTGAACACCACATTTTCATTCAAGGTAGATTAAGATACCTTCATTCAGGGGCAATGCAAAAAATCCTAAAACTCATACTTAAACCAAATTTTGACCATTTCAGCTAATAATGGAGAAACTTTATCAGCGACATAACAGTTTTGTTGGTGTATCTTTTTGGATTGAATTGCCAACATCTTGTTGAGAATGCAAGACAAAGTTGTTTAGGTCTGTAAATGTACACCTTTTTGTAAGGATGCTGAAACCAATGTGTGTGCTGCCAAACTCTCTTATAACCTTGTCTTCTATATTCATAGACCCTTAAATTTGAGTATTCATATTTGCCTGTTAATAATTCATATCAACTCATTTCTATCAGTTAATCAGTTTATTGCAAATAGCTTTTGTAGATTGTTCATGTGTTTTGTGTTGATTTTATATTTGAAGTAAGATGCAAGGCTTCTGGGAAATCTTGTTCTGCCCACTAAATCTTTGGTCGATCAAAAGGACAATTTTTTACTCGGATTTAAAGGGGAAATCTACCCTAGAAATTTCAGTGCTTCAATCAAAGGAGACAAATTTGAACAAAGTTAAAAATAAGAAATGGGCAAACTCGGTAAGGAAAACAAAGTAAGGAAACTACTCTTTTTTTTACATTTTCTAGTAAATTACTCTCGGCTATTCAAATTGACAATGCTGATGACATCTTGAGTAGCTCTAAATTCACTTTGTACACAAAATTTTACATTTTCTAACCCCCATAGTCAAAGCATGTTGTGTAGAAAGCTATTCGTCATTAGTAATCTGAACATACTCTGATTAAAAGCTGTGGAAATGTGTAACTTTAAGGAAAATTTAGAAAATATGAAATTTTGAGTACAAAGTTGATGGATAGCTACTCACAGTTGGTGTCATCAGTGTTGCCAATTTGTAGAGCTGAAACGAGTGTAGTTTCCTTGTTTTGTTTGGACGTACTTTCACTTGAAATGTGACTTCTTAAAATAGTCACATTTTTATCACTTGTAGAAGTTGATGAGAAAGTAAATACATGTACTCTTTTGAATAGTTATATTTTGCACCGGATGATGAAGCTAATCCTGGGTGGAGGCACATAGCTAAATCGGTTATTCACATGTATTTAATGATAATTTGTGACATTTTGTTAAAAGGTTCTGGTGAATTTATTTACATTGAATTTGATATAGTACACAACAAATTTACAGTAATCCACTATTTGGTTTTACCAAAGATCAAGACTAATTATAGAAAGATTTCTTAATCATTTGCTGGGGCATCTTTTTGGCATGAATTGCCAGGTTCTGTAAATAACTCAAATTGCTTTTATAAAGTGTGTTACCAAAGTTGCAATCTATTGTGTGCTGCAAAATTATTGACACTATTCATTTTATCTTTGCCTTGTATATTCATAGAGACATAGACCCGTGAATTATATGAGTATTCATATTTGCCAGTTAATGAGGCATATCTTCAACTCATCTATCATTTTCTTATGTTTTATTTGTAGATTGTTCATGTGTTATGTATCTATAGTTTTAAAGGGATAGTTTAGTATTGGTCAAACTTAACTTTAAAACCAAAACCTGCACCATCACGGTGCAAAGTAATAATTACAAACGGCCAAGTAAAGCCCCTGTTAGTATTAAAAATGACCCGTTAATTTTAGTTTCTGCATTTAATGTTTGTTAAAATAATAATTAAATATCTAAATCAATTGCTTTTTAAAGAACTATTCAGATTTGTTTTCTTCAAAGTAGTCTTCAAGCATTTTTAATATTTTAAATAAAAATATATTTATGGATATTTCAGCCGTTTGTGAACCGATATTGATCAAATAACAATTTATTCTGAATATTAGAATTGTATGTTCTTTCGGGGGCACTTCGGGAAATACCAATACTCTTTTTCAAATATACATGATGTACTGTATTGCCAAGCCTTTGTACATATTTTGTAAATATGTTTGATAATAAATTCATAAAATCAATCAAATACATGTGTGACCTAGCGTTTATTAAAAATTCACTGTATATTGGACGTTCTTAAAAGGTTTTCTGAACGTTCCTAAAACGTTTCCAGGACGTTCTAGACGTTCTTAAAAGGCTTACTGAACGTTGTAAAAACGTTTCCAGGACGTTCTAGACGTTCTTAAAAGGTTTTCTGAACGTTCTCGAAACGTTTCCAGGACGTTCTGGACGTTCTTAAAAGGTTTTCTAAACGTTTTCAAAACGTTTCCAGTACATTTGGACGTTTAGAAAACGTTTTATAAACGTTCCAGACGTGTTTTAAAAGGTTTTCTAGACGTTCTTAAAACGTTTGTAGTGCATTTTAACGTTTTAAGAACGTTCCAAACGTTTTTTAAAGGTTTTCTGCACGTTCTAACAACGTCCACAATATATTTAGAACGTTTTCAAAAGGTTTTTGGACTTTTCGAATGTCTGAAAGGTTTTTAAAGGTTTTTTTTTGGTTCTTTTAACGTTTAAAAAACGTTTTTAAAACGTCCAATAAAACGTTTTAAATACGTCGAAAACCTACCACATTTTGACGTCCAAAAAACGTTTTCACAAAACGTCCAAAAAACCAACTTGGAACGTTTTTAGAACGTTCAGAAAACGTCTAATTGTTAGTTGGGATAGACGCATTACAGGCGTTTGAAAATTTGAGGCCTAATTACGTATTCCGATGAAGATTTTGTCATGGGTGAATTTTCTTTCTTTTTCATCGAGAGGAAACTTCAATTACTTGTCTTGAATCGGGGAGAGGCTTACAAATATATAGCCATGACAATTGACGTTATGATTTTTTTTTAATTATACTTTTAAATCGAAGTACTAACTACATAGGTTTAACGTTCGAACCATCGCAATGCATTGTTGGAGTGTGTCTCATACATTATGCATAAGGCTTAAAAAGATCCAATGTCAAATCTTTTTGTCAAGATTGAGGTTCCAATCTTGCGCCTGACTGACAGTTGCAGGCGTTTGCAAAACAGTCGTTAGCGTTTGCAAAACAGTCGTAAGCCTTTGCAAACGGTTGTTAAACGGTTTTGCTCTTTGTTTTCGTCAGTTCTCTGTGTTTCGCCAAAGCTAGCGACCACGTTACCATATGGTTCCTTTATAAAATCGACCCATTGAGTACCAATAGTTAGCAAAAGGTCTCAAACGTTCACAAATAGTGGCAAAGGATTGGCAAATAGTTGCTAATCTTCGCAAAAGTTGTCGCTAACATTTGTTTACAGTCGCTAATAGTCGCCAACTGCCTTTCGCAAACACTTTCGGAGACATTCGCTCAAATGTTGCTAATTGTCGCTAAACGTCACTTAATGTCGCTGATTTTCGCCAACATTCGTCAGAAAAGTTGGCGAATCCAAATTCGCAACGTTCGCAAGCATTCGTAAGCTTCATTCGTCAGAATCATTCTCGCCTCGTCTTCAATGCCACCACGATTACCCATGCTGTCATTTTGGCACTGTCTTATTTTTATTTAACTTTGCCCTCCCACCCATCCCCTCTGTATTGTAGACCATGTTTACACTGTATTTATACTTTTGCCATGTTACATCTCCGCCTTCTCTCTCATTAGGAAAGATGTATGAGACACACTCCAACAATGCATGAGACAAAACACCATCATCACAAGGACCCCAAGGAAGAACAGTAGTGTTCTGTAAACACTGCTGAATTGGGCTATCCACCGATTTTTGTCTATGTACATGTATAAATATTTTACTTTGTATTTTTTTTACTATGTATGATATTTTTATCTGATTTCGGAAATAAATACAACAACAACAACAACATGAATTAATCTATCTCGCTGCTGCCAGATGAACAAAAATCACAAGGTCGAACACCAGATACTCAATCCTACGTAAGACTGCATCAGCATCATCACACATCAGTCATACAGCACGGAGTGTTTACGTCATTATAATCTCCACCATCATCACATATCTTTCACAAATTAAAAAAAATGAAAAGAAACGAATTAAACAATACATCAACGAATGAGAGGTAACAAATGAATGAAGGGGGGGGGGGGCTGCTGTAACTTGAACACAAATGTATGATCAAATCTCTTTGGTGAATAGACCATATTCAGCACTAAATGAGCTCTTAAAATACAACCACTTGATTTATTTTATATTCCTAACGGCTTCATGGCTATTTGATTTTGTCAATTTGATTTTGTCAGCTTTAGCTGTTGGTATGCGGGTACATCTTTTGCTTTATCATAAATATTAATGAACGAAAAAAAAGTATAATTCCATTTCGTTATTTTCTCAAATCCATATAAAAGATAATGAAAATAACAGGGTTCAGAGAAATTCGCCACTGATTAATGAAAGACTTTTTCGAAATTAGTTTCTTTTTCATTCACCGGCCTGGATTAATTTTTAATTTACCATAAATACATTTCAAAATTTCCAATTTCAATTTACCATCGATGAATAACTTAATGTTTCTCATTTTCAATTTTAGGATGTTAATCGTGACAATTTGAATACCAGAAATGTCTCTTATGAATTTGACATAGCTTTATAAACAAAATTCTTTCCACTTAGATCATCTTTTCATTTTACCGTGCCTAAGATGGTTCTATAAAGGTCAGATATCTTCTTCTCCAGACACTAAATTTCGGTCACTTGATGTACCATAGCCTCCAACAGCTATACAGCACAGGTGTGAGAGTGAAAGGGAAAGATGAAGTCCTGCATTCTCTGCTGGTTCACAAGACGTCTTTTTGCGGTCTTCTTTCTGCTCATCTTTTCTCCTTCAACCAACCATTCTGTCGTAAGTAGCGCCATTTGCCCTGAAGAATGCTCATGCTTGTTTTATGGCATCGACTGCTCCAACAGGTTGCTGACCACAGTACCTACTACCAATGTTCCGTATAATGCTAGAGAGTTCGTCTTAAGTTTTAATCGCCTTACCGTCATCGAGGATGAGGACTTCTCCTCACTCACTAGCCTCAGGAAATCACGTCTAAGCCACAATGCTATATATAGTATGAAATCGCTAGCTTTTCGAGGTCTTAATCGTCTAATGGTTCTCAGTCTCAAGAATAACCGTCTTGTTGATATATCCGCCATTCGTAATCTCCCAACTCTTTCTTTACTCCACATCGAATCGAATTTCTTACAGAGATTTAAACCAGGAGATTTCCATGGCGTATCCCTTGATAATACCTTGACTTTGGCGTTATCTAATAACTTCATTGCAAGACTGTCTTCATTGTCGCCACCTGTAAATTATCTTACAGCCATATCTACTGGCTTGACCATCTTCGATCTTCATCTCATGACTCATGCAGATAAATTGCGCCACGCAGATTTGAGTGAAAATCACATTCGTATCTTACCGGACCTCGGTAACCTGACTTCGCTAGAAAAGCTGATTCTTACGGGGAATCCGATTCACTTGATCTTTTCGTCTAGCCCTCCCAGCAGTTTGTACTATTTCGATATAAAATACGCCGATCTTTTGTTTGTCCCGGTATCCTGGGTTGGCCACATCACTTATTTATTTCTTGACGGGAATAGATTCAAATCCATACACGATATTTTTCATAATAAAAGCAGCGACATACATACATTGTCGTTGGCAGAAAACTCTCTACAAGATGTAAAAAACACTCCTCAATCAACAGATGCACAAGTGAGTGACATATTTACGATTGACCTGCGTTTGATGCCTAATCTTCAAAAACTAATTCTGATCAATAACAAAATCAAGCAATTACAAATATTGCACAGCGATCTTTTACTCGACAGTATGATGGGTGATCATCCACACAATCTTACCTCCCTGTTTCTTAATCAAAACTCAATTACAGATATGCCATTTCTTAGAATATTCTCTCGTTAACAGTGGCTGACACTCTCTCACAACGAAATCCAGACGATGGATTGGGGACCCTTTGATCAACACATTAGACTACGATTCCTAGACCTGTCTAACAATCAACTTCCAATTCTAGAAAATTTCACGCAACTGCATGCCCTCACAAACTTAGATGTATCTTACAATCGCATACGGATGGTCACGAGGGGGGCATTTAATGGTTCTTTTAACTTGATGGTTTTGGAAATCCGCGGCAACTACCTTACAAGGCTTCCTGACTTATCTCATTTGCCTATACTTCTTTTTCTGGATCTCAGTGAGAATTCCATGGATTGTATCCTTCAAGAAGATATAAGTAACCTGACTAGCGTATTGTATTTGAATGTTGCAAAAAATCACATCACCAATGTTTCGATTCCAATCTACAAAAACTTCCGCTATTTAAACTTACAGGATAATCATCTTAATCAGAACACTGTGCGCTTAGAAACATCAGTATTAAGCGCCTAATAAATGTTATGTATTATTATTATTATGTGTGCGAATTGGTCGCTTCATTTTTTAGGTTTGTTAAATTTGTAATTGTAGGCTAGGCCTAGATTCTACTTTTAGTTTCCAAACAAGGCAAAAATGGCTGAAGAAACTCTTCCTAGATTTCAGTTTCTTGATGATGATCAATTGCAAGACTTAATTAATTCTGCTGACAGCAAGAACACCAAAAAGTCCGTGAAATTCTACACAGACCTCGATAGCGTAAACAAGCTTCCAAATTCGGAGCTGGCAACGCATAGCCTACCCCCTTTATGCTTGTGCTAGACGAAATAACGGTTCTTTATACATGAAGAAGTCGATGTTAACTATAAGATTGGTCATTTCCTCAATTCTAACAATGTCGACATCGTTAAGCATTAAGATTTTTCCAATTCGACGAGAGTTTTTAAGTGTTTTTCATCAATGCTTAAACAAGAAGTAGAGGGAGTTGTGACTCACAAACCAGCTATCTCAGCAGAAGACATGGACAAAATCCAAGGTTCGCTTAATTTGTTTGCTTCTGTAGGTCTGCAGGACAAAGTATTTATTGATGTTACGTTGTATTTTTGCATCTGCGGGAGGGACAATATGCGTGAAATGACACTCGACAGCTTTGAAATTTGTGAGGAATTAGGGGGAAAATGCTACATAATTCTCAAAGATACACTCACAAAAAACAACCGTGCAGATAAACCTAGAAAAAAGCCAAGGTGGTGTCATGATTCCAACTAATGGTCCACGATGTCCTGTTGTTTTTCGGTATATAAAAGTTATAATGCTTTAATATTCGAGGCATAGTTGTTTTTATACGCTCTCATAGCAGTCATTATTACTATAATATTTATATATATATATATATATATATATATATGATAGTTTTTGCTGGATATTCACAGCTTCACATGACCTTGTTTCAATCCACATGAAAGCTTTTAAATATTTTAAACAACCTACTAACTTCTTGTCTCATGATATCTCTCTGCTCACTCGTCCATTGCACCATTTCATATGCATAATTATGTTGCGTATAAGGTGTAAAAAGTATTTCTCCCGAACAGCACATGGAAACTCAGAGATTTACTTACCCCCAAGATTTAGAAATGCAAGTAATAAATCATGTTAATAACTTACATCGATACTGTTAATAGAATTTCATGAGAAAAAAAATAGCAACCCAACTTACCCAAGTAACGTTTATCCATTTTAATGACATTTTTAACGGGCACTAGTAATAATTGTATACCTCGCTTAAGAAATCCAGCCATCTGATTGTATACGTGCAATCTCAATGGGAAGGATTTTAGTACACAAACTCGATAGGTGCGCGATCAGACATCCTATTAAGACTAGGTCTCGATAGCGTAAACAAACTTGATTACCATGATTGGTAAGTCGCACATGTATTCTATGACCCTTTTCGGTATATAAAAGTTATAATGACTGCTTTAATATTAGAGGCATAGTTGTTTTTATAGGCTCTCCGGGAGGTTACATGATCGTGCTATCACCCCCTCGGAACGCCTCGGGGCAAAAGCACGATCATGTAACCTCCCCTTGAGCGTATAAAACTACTATGTCTCTCATAGCAGTCTGTCACGTGAGAGACTTTTTTAATTATTTTATTATTGCTACGGACACACAAAATAAAGGGAAATAGAGCTTGTTAATTAAAGTTAAATTGTAACGTTTAATTTCCAATCATTTCTCCTGTTTCACACACTTTGTTTTGGCTTCAGTAATAATACAGTATGTAATTAAACTTATCTTTAACAAAATAATTCTGGATGGGTAGTTTCCCGTCTGACATCGACGCCGGTCACAGCTCGTGTCGTCCACTTGGCCCTGGCCTCCGCAGACAGCGTCTTTGCTCCACTTGGCCCCGGTAGTCGCCCCGGATTCTTGACCTCCGCAGACTGAGATACGATGGTGTGCGTCCCGATCCCAGACAAGAGCTAGCCCCCGACGAAAGCTATGGAGAACCGGGTGGCAGTTGAGCTAGCCTCTCGTCCCGACGTGGAATTACCCTCAGATATTGACTTTAACATTATTGCCGACTTCTAACATGACGTTAAGTCTATTATAGCTTAGGTGGTTCTCCTCGATTGCAGAAAACCCACCTCTTAATATACCCTACGGTTACTAAGTAAATTCTAAAAACATGACTACAAATATTTGGAGAGGAAATGATCTTACAAAGGAAAATACTTGTATCGAAAAGAGGCTTCCTAAATGTGTGCCAAACAGATAAAATATGTACACTGAATTAATGACTTCCCCAGGCCTATTCATAAGGAACAATACATCTTGGCCTGAAAAGAAAACATCCGACCTTAACATCTTCACCTGACCTTAACAAAGAACACTCCAGACCAGAGAGCGAAACAAATAAATTTCTTTCCTGACACAGTCATTATTTTTTCTTTTCTTTAATACATAGCAGTCATTATTACTATAAGATAACAGCTTGTAAACGTCGGCTTGTATGGTGATATAGATATACAGTAGGCTTGCGGGTGCACCATGTGAGAGAGAGAGAGGGAGAATTGAGGAGTCCTGAGAAGGACTCTTGGTAATCTTTCTTGACGGTTTGTAGTCCTGAAAAGGACTGTTGGGATAGTCTTGAAAGAGACTGTTGGTTATCTTAGCTTATAGTGCTTGGCATATTGCTTCGGTTGTCTCATTTCCGCTCGCAGGAACATTGCCAGCACAAACCACTGACCTCTACCTCCTGGCCGGATCATCGCCCATTCCCATTCACTATACATTACGTACTAAAAGGCTGTATTGTCTGACCGTTCATGAATATTCATGTTTTTGCTTACCTCGGCAAAATGTTTGCTTTTACTAAATGGAAAAATGACAGTGGGGGGGGGGGGGGGGGGTTGGATGAAATGGACATAATGGACCAAGCAGAAGTGATCTATGATAATTCATGCTTCTTATCTTTTGTGTGCTTGACCTATAATCTTAAAATCGCTTGGCAAACTGAGTCCAATGTTCGACTTGTTTCACATGTGTATTATAGGCAATGACGAGCTTGCCACCTATTTTGATCAAATTACAGTGGGTGAACTTTCAAAAGTCAATGGGACATGAGGATTCCAATGAAAGAGCTAGTGATAACGTTCGTCGGGGTGGATGTGCTTTTTGTTTAAACAAAAAATGAATTTTTAACAATTTTTTTTTTTTTTTTTTTTTGGGGGGGGGGGTAAAATTCCATAGGCTAACATGTTAGGCTGCTGACTCTGACGATAGGGGGCGTTGTGAAATGAGACTAAACGGAGCTATATGAGAGGATGAGTGGCGGGAGTGGCTCGACGTTTCGAACAGGTTGACTATCCGTCGTCACTCTATCCGTCGACACTCCTGACGACGAATAGTTAACCTGTTCGAAACGTCGAGCCACTCCCGCCACTCATCCTCTCCAAGCGCTATAGTTCTCCTTAGAACTAAATAAGCTAAGAAAGATAACCAACAGTCTTTTTCAAGACTATACCAACAGTCCTTTTCAGGACTACAAACCCTCAAGAAAGATTACCGAGAGTCCTTTTCAGGACTCCTCAATCCTCCCTCTCTCTCAAATGGTGCATCCGCAAGCCTACTGTATATAAGATAGCATATAAGAACAAATGAAATCCTTCAAAGAAAACTTGGAAACGACAAAAAAGAAGGAAAGTTTTCTTAATTCAAGAATTACAATAATGGTGAAAAACCCTCCAAATGTGTAGAAAAAAGAAGTATTCAACTTATTGATAAAAATGATATAATATTGAATACGGAAGAGGAAATTACGAACGAGGTTGAAATAATTTACAAAGACTTTTATGGATTTCGAGAGGTATCAGATTCTAAAAATACATTACGCGCCCTGGAAGAAATAGATCACAATAAGATTTATATGAAAAGTAGACGAGTTGGGTAGAGAAACTTCCTTTACAGAAATTCTCAAAGTTGTTTGTAACTTCTTACTTGGTAAATCACCTGGACAGGATGGGTTTACTTCAGAGTTTCTCAAGTTTTTTCTTAAGGATATAGTGATTTATTTAATGTGAAGTTTGGACGCAGCATTTGTTTGTGGAAGATTTTCACATTTTCAAAATTTGGGAATTATAACTCTACTACCTAAAGGTAACAAACCTCGCAATCTACTTAAAAAACTGGCGTCCTATATCTTTGCTCAGTAGTTGCATTGCAAACAGAATAAAACCATTGTTAGACGAAAACATACATAAATATCGGAAATGCTTTTTGCCGGGTAGAAACATTGAAGAGAATATCAGAATAATTGATGACATAGTTTCTTATGCAGATATTAAAAATATTCCTGGGATATTACTCTTTATTGACTATGAAAAGGCATCCGATTGTGTTTCACATGATTTCTATGGAATGTAACACATTTCTTTAATTACGGAGATGAAATTATCACATGGAACAACTTAATATATACAAATTCTGCTTCAAATGTGTTAATTAACGGTTGTTTAACCTCGCGTTTTAATATTTAAAGGGGTTGCCGACAAGGAGATCCGCTTTCCCCATATTCGTTTCTATTATGTGCAGAGATTTTAGGCATGTTAGTCACAAAATCCCACAAGGTAAAAAAAGGTCCATTCAAATCTTCTGAACATCTTTTAAAAGCAATAAATGTCTCTTTCTTCAAATTCATTTGGAAAGGGAAACCTGATAAAATTAGCAAGAAACAGATGGCTTTTCCTTACGAAAACGGTTGAAGTTGTACATGTTTCTAGAGCTTTGAAACTGACCTGGATTAGGGAAATGTTGTTGAATTCATGTGAAGACGTTACCCATTCAATGTACGCTTTCTTACGACTATTATCATAATTGGAATGGGGTAAAGGTGATACATATTTCACTAAATTATCATTAACGCTATGAAACTGTTTTGGGAAATAACTTTTCCGAATACTAGCTTATTTTGTCTGCCATGTTCAGTGTCCTACTCCTTTACGGTACCTATTTCTATTTGTTATAATTCTGAGGTGTACATTGGAGGAAAAGGTAAATATTTAAAAGAATGGTGGGATAAAGGTATTCGATTTATTAACGATTTATTAGGTGATCACGGACATATTTCAGCAAGAGAAGAGTGTGTAAAAAAAGTTTTCAATCAAAATACAGTTTCTTCATTATTACGCGCTTTGTCAAATCAATAAATGCCAATACAAATCCCAATTGGAAAGTTGTTATATGGAAGTAAATGGACCATTATGCCCTGCATATATTTCAAGCTTGTTGAAAGATAAACAATGATGTAGACATGTATATAAAATCATGTTAAAAGAAAAGAGAGATCATTTGAGTATATTATGTAATAAATGGCATGCAGATGGTATATTATTTGATGATAAATATATGCAATATCATTACAGGGTTATGTTTCGCTGTACAATGCATACAACAGTTCGGTATTTTCAGTACAGACTTTTAAATAGGATACTTTATTTGAACAAAGATTCAAATATGGTATCCTATAAAGATCTTGTGAAAATTAAAAAAAAAAAAAAACTGTTCCCTTTATGGAAGAGAAGAATAAGATATGGGACAAGGGATGCGAGAGAACCCAAGATTGCGTCATCATTACAAAGATAATATCATAAAGTTTGCTTGTAAATAAGCATATTCAAATGCGCAAAATCAATGTGAATACGTCAGCAATTGTTTTGGACTGAAATCTCAAAAGACAGACATTCATTGCCTCAGCCCAATCTTGACACAAGAGGATTTAAACAACAGTTTTCTAAAAGGCTGCCGCTCATTCATCAGTGGCAGCAGAGTTATGAATAAGATATCATCGGGCAGAATATTCATTAATCTTTGAAATAAGATATAATTCAAGGTCACACGGGATTTCAATTTTTGATGGGAATCTACCAAAGATGGGTATAATTTTGTGTATACGCCCTGTATATGTCTCAATAAACCCCAATCAGAAATATATAGCATATTTCATATTTCGAAAATCAGTCGCACGACATGTAATCAAACTCCGGGCGAATTTGGCCCAAATTCCGCAGGGAGCTTGTGTGACATACGCAAATGACATCGCCAAAAATTCGTCACAATTTTCTTTGAATCGCTGAATCGCCACAATTGCCAGATGTTCGTCGCTTTGTGAGATACTAACCTTACTTATTGGCAATTACACAGAAAACAGAAAACAGAAAAATGGAAGTTATTGATGTTTAAACACCTTTGCCCATTTCAAGTACGCAATGCTATCATGACGTATGAGTAGTAAAGACATTACCGTTTTAATGTTTTCGACTGAAAATGTGTTTCAATGAATATATGTCAATTATCATGATTATGCCTCATTTAAAGTTGATATTTTGTTATTGTTTGTTTGGTTTGAAGGATAATAAAAGATGAGCATGCCACTACACATTTCACTATATAATCGTGCTTCTTCTATTGTTACGTTGCAGTGGCGGATTCAAATAGGGGCCGAATCGGCTACATCCCTCTCTTTGGCGTCTAAAGAAACAAACAAGGATGGGAAGAGAAAGAGAAGAAGATAGGAAAAGGAGAAACAGAGAGAGAGAGAGAGAGAGGGAAAAAAAGGATTTAAAAACCCACCGCAAGCCATGCGTAATATGTGCATAAAATCAACGGCGGGTGGGAGGGGGAGGGGGGAGTGGGGGAGCGAAACGGCCGCGGACCTCCCCTTCACTAGTGAAATTATGGATTCCTCGGCGGCAAAAATATCACTATTTTATTCGGGGCTATGCCCCTCAGAAAATAGTGTTATTCCTGTCACCTCGATCCATAATTTCAACTAGAGCCTCTCAGTACATGGTATATTTGTTTACTGCTACACTTTTACAGTTTATGTCATGATGTCTTTTTCATATAATTATGTTAGGACTATTTATTATACTAAAAAATATACATTTTATGATTTTCTTCTTTACAAACTGGAGGTAATTTATTGGTTTAATAAGTTCATTTACAATATTCTCTATAAATTATAAGTGGGAATAGCTTTGGTTCTTGGCATCTTCGACTTATCTTTTTATCGACTTTTCTAATCAATGAGAGATATTATATCTGTACAGCGATATAACAGAAATTGTTTCGGGACATGCTAATTGCATCAGTGTTATCAAGCATTCGTTTTTTAGTAAACAACTCATACGGGTTATGACCTATTAAAAGAAAAAGGAAAGAAACTATTCACTAAATAAACGTAAGAAACATATACAGACATTGTAACTATCATTTGATATCATATTTGATATAACTTAACGTCTAGTAGGGCAATCAACTTGAAACAATCACCAGGTAAAAAAACACTAAAACATTTGATGTTTAACAAATAGGAAACATATCCACGCCCATATAAAGCAGAAGTCTATCCCAGATGTGTGATCCCGTCCGAAATGTACTCGGCAAAGTTACTTTGTCAGCCTAACAATAGCTGGTGAGTTTTCCCACAAAGTCCCCTACCCCATCCCCCAACCCCCCCCCCCCCCCCAAAAAAAAAAAAAAAAAAAAAAAAAAAAAAAAAAAAAAACGCTAAGTCAGCTCCAAGAAGTCATATGACGATAAAAGTGATCAAAATATTTGTCAGGATAGGGTCGTTGGATAAACTGGCATTTTGAAGTCTTACAGTACAGTTCAGACACTATCTCCATTCCTCAATCACGTCACCAAATCGATTTCAACCCGACATAAAACCGACAAGTTTTGGGCCATTCGTAAGCGGTCGGTCTGCATGGAGTCGGTCTCGTCGGTATGACCGAGGTATTAGAGCAAAGGCATTCTGATTACAGTGACGAAGCTACAGGGGGCACGGGGGTACGTGTCCCAGAGTGATATACAACAATAAAAAGAAAAAAGGGCAAATGGAGATGGGGCCCACACCCCCTTTTGTAAAGTGACATCTCAATGGATGGAATCTACTTTGCGTACACTATAGCTATTGCTATGTCTGACACCCCTCTGGCAAGCTTCATAATTTCCAAGAGAAAATTTATTTTCGAGAGCAATGCATGTATTAGTAAACAGATCAATTCACATCGTACTCAACATGGGAAACTTTACACTACCCCCTCGATAACAAGAGACAAGAACTGGCAAAGTATAGAGAATTGCATAAACAAACAAGGCTGCATTATTTATACCATGTTCATTGTAAGAAGCATTGTTTGTTTCGTTGATTGGAATGTCCCCTGATGATTCAAAGTCACCTAACTCACCAGGACATAGCTCTGACTCTCTCAGACTTACGAGACTTCTGTTCCTGAAACTCGATGGCTTCATACACTGGTACAGCTGGACGCCCGATAGCAAGAGCCATCTTCTAAGCGCTGTTGATGCACAGTCACAGTGCCATGGGTTCGGATCAAGATAGACGGTCCGAGAGAGCAACGGTAGAGAACTTGGTAGAATCGATACGAGATGGTTGTTTCCCAGTCGTAGGATGAAATGACCCTGCTTGATGAACGCTGACTGACTGATGTGTTGGATCTGGTTGTTTTCCAGATTGAGCTCTCTGATGAAGATACAAAAAGTAAAACTCTGGGCAGAGATACTTTTGATGCGATTGCTACTCAGGTCGACATGATAGACCCTCGGAATACCAAGAAACACATCTTGGGGTAGAAACGCAATACTGTTCTTACTTAAAATCAGATTCGCAAGGAAAGGGGCTGTCACGTTAGGAATGTTGACTATATCATTATTACAGAGGAGCAATATTGACTTTAACGCAGGAAGTTCGAAACTCAGGGTTTCGGGGTTATGTCGAAACATCGGGATGTTGCTCAGGGATAAGTTTCTGAGGGATGTGCTTTTGAACGTAGACGAACGTGATGTAGTTATTAGATTCGTGTGTGATAAATAAAGAGTAGATAGAAATGTGACATACTCACTGGGAATTATGTGAATCGGATTACCCTCGAGTGATAAAGTACTCAGTCTGCACGAACTAAACACATTGGGGGCGATATACCTTATCATATTCCAATCTAAGACAACCGTATCCAGATAACATGAAGTCTCACATTGTTGATTACTCCTATTAATAAACATCGAATTTTCTTCCAGAGATAAAATGCGGTTGTATGAACAATAAAATTCCTTAGTAGTCATCGGAAGGCGCAAATCTGTCGAGCTTTTGTTGGATAGTCTTGCTTTGGAAGTAAACGGTTGCTCATCGCAATTTGTAAAACGAAAACTAGAAATCATGTTACCATCAACGTTTAAAACCTCTGGATTTCCGATTTCATTCAATGTTGTTAGAAGATTATCTTGCAAATTTAAGTAACGGAATTTTTTGTAAATTGGAATCGAAACATTGGTGATGTGATTTTTTGCAACATTCAAATACAATACGCTAGTCAGGCTACTTATATCGTCTTGAAGGATACAATCCATGGGATTCTCACTGAGATCCAGATGAAGAAGTTCAGGCAAATGAGATAAGTCAGGAACCCTTGTAAGGTAGTTGCCGCGGATTTTCAAAACCATCAAGTTAAAAGAACCATTAAATGCTCCCCTCGTGACCATCCGTATGCGATTGTAAGATACATCTAAGTTTGTGAGGGCATGCAGTTGCGTGAAATTTTCTAGAATTGGAAGTTGATTGTTAGACAGGTCTAGGAATCGTAGTCTAATGTGTTGGTCAGAGGGTCCCCAATCCATCGTCTGGATTTCGTTGTGAAAGAGTGTCAGACCAATTAAACGAGAGAATATTCTAAGAAATGGCATATCTGTAATTGAGTTTTGATTAAGAAACAGGAACGTGAGATTGTGTGGATGATCGCGAGTCATGCTGTCGAGTAGAAGATCGCTGTGCAATATTTGTAATTGCTTGATTTTGTTATTGATCAGAATCAGTTTTTGAAGATTAGGCATCATACGCAGGTCAATCGTAAATATGTCACTCACTTGTGCATCTGTTGATTGAGGAGTGTTTTTTACATCTTGTAGAGAGTTTTCTGCCAATGACAATGTATGTATGTCGCTGCTTTTATTATGAAAAATATCGTGTATAGATTTGAATTTATTCCCGTCAAGAAATAAATAAGTGATGTGGCCAACCCAGGATACCGGGATAAACGAAAGATCGGCGTATTTTATATCTAAATAGTACAAACTGCTGGGAGGGTTAGACGAAATGATCAAGTGAATCGGATTCCCCGTAAGGATCAGCTTTTCTAACGAAGTCAGGTTACCGAGGTCCGGTAAGATACGAATGTGATTTTCACTCAAATCTGCGTGGCGCAATTTATCTGCATGAGTCATGAGATGAAGATCGAAGATGGTCAAGCCTGTGGATATGGCTGTAAGATATTTTACAGGTGGCGACAACGAAGACAGTTTTGCAATGAAGTTATAAGATAACGCCAAAGTCAAGGTATTAGCAAAGGATACGCCATGGAAATCTCCTGGTTTAAATCTCTGTAAGAAATTCGATCCGAGATGGAGTAAAGAAAGAGTTGGGAGATTACGAATGGCGGATATATCAACAAGACGGTTATTATTGAGACTGAGTTCCATAAGACGATTAAGACCTCGAAAAGCTAGCGGTTTCAAAATATATATAGTATTGTGGGTCAGACGTAATTTCTGAAGGTTAGTTAGTTTGGAGAAGGTATCATTCTCGATGATGGTAAGGTGATTAGCACTTAAGACAAACTCTCTAGCATTATACGAAACATTGGTAGTCGGTACTGTGGTCAGCAACCTGTTGTAGCAGTTGATGTCAGAAGACGTGCAGTAGCATTCTTCAGGGCAAATGGCGCTACTTACGACAGAATGGTTGGTTGAAGGAGAAAAGATGAGCAGAAAAAAGATCGCAAAAAGACGTCTTGTAAACCGGCAGAGAATGCAGGACTTCATCTTTCCCTTTCACTCTCACACCTGTCCTGAAAAGCTGTTGGGGGCTATGGTACATGAAATGCCCGAAATACAGTGTCTGGAGAAGAAGATATCTGACGTTTATAGAACCATCTTAGGCACGGTAAAATGAAAAGATGATCTAAGTGGAAAGAATTTTGTTTATAAAGCTATGTCAAATACATAAGAGACATTTCTGGTATTCAAATTGTCACGATTAACATCCTAACATTGACAATGAGAAGTTATTCATCGATGGTAAATTGAAATTGAAATTTTAGAAATGTATTTATGGTAAATTAAAAATAAATCCAGGGCGGTGAATGAAAACGAAACTAATTTTGAAAAACTCTTACATTAATCAGTGGCAAATTTCTCTGAACCCTGTTATTTTCATTATCTATTATATGGATTTGAGAAAATAATGGAATGGAATTATACTTTTGTTCGTTCATTAATATTTATGATAAAACAAAAGATTTACCCGCAGACCACCAGCTAAAGCTGAGAAATTATCTTTAAGACAGAACCAAATTGCCATTAAGCCGTAAGGAATATGAAATAAATCCAGTGGATGTATTCTAAGAGCTCATTTAGTGCTGAATATGGTGGATTTCATCTTTCCCTTTCACTCTCACATCTGTCCTGTAAAGCTGTTGGGGGCTATGGTACATGAAATGCCCGAAATACATTGTCTGGAGAAGAAGATATCTGACCTTTATAGAACCATCTTAGGCACGGTAAAATGAAAAGATGATCTAAGTGGAAAGAATTTTGTTTATAAAGCTATGTCAAATTCATAAGAGACAATTTTCTGGTATTCAAATTGTCACGATTAACATCCTAAACTTGACAATGAGAAACAATAAGTTATTCATCGATGGTAAATTGAAATCAAAAATAAATCTAGGCCGGTAAATGAAAAAGAAACTCAAATCGAAAAAGACTTACATTGATCGGTGGCGAATTTCTCTGAACCTTACTATTTTCATTAACTTTATATGAATTTGAGAAAATAATGGAATGGAATTGTACTTTTTTTCGCTCATTAATATTTATGATATAGCAAAAGATTTACCCGCATTTTCTAAAGCTGAGAAATTATTATAAAAGACAGAACCAAATTGCCACGAAGCCGTTAGGAATATGAAATAAATCCAGTGGTTGCATTCTGAGAGGTAATTTAGTGCTGAATATGGTGGATTAACCAAAGAGATTCGACCATACATGTGTGTTCAAGAGAAAGCAGCCCCCCTTCATTCATTTGTTACCTTTCATTATATAAACAATTATGTTGATAATATTACCTAATACTGTTCAATTCTTTTCTTTTCATTTTTTTTTTAATTCGTAAAAGATATGTGATGATCGTTGGGATTATGATGACGTAGACACTCTGTGCTGTATGACTGAGGTGTCATAGGGCTGATGCAGTCTTATGTAGGATTGAGTGTTCGACCTTGTGATTTTGTTTAGATCTGGCAGCAGCGAGATAGATTAATTCATCTTTCCTAATGAGAGAGAAAGCGGAGATGTAACATGGCAAAAGTATGAATACAGTGAAAAAATGGTCTACAATAGAGAGGGGGTGGGTGGGAGGGCAAAGTTAAATAACAAAATAAGTCAGTGCCAAAATGACAGCATGGGTAATCGTGGTGGCATTGAAGACTACACGAGAACAATTAATCATTTGGGCACTCAAAAAATGGCTAAATGATCTGTGCAATTTGATTGAAAATCATTGATTGAAAAAAATAAACAAAACAAAAACAAATAAAACACGAAAAACAAGACGTCCAAAATAGATTGAGGTAGACGGTGAAATGTGGTCATTGTTTTTGCCTCACTGAATTGAAATTTGTTTATGTACATCCTGGTGACAGTGCAGTTTCTGGCCCCAAGTTTATCCGTTTATCGTTAATTCAATGGAGTAACACGTACTGGTATAAATCTCTCCGCAATTCTCTTTTAAATTGATCTAATTCGTAGTTTTATTTTATCGTTGGTGATCTTATCTGCTGCAACGACGACTTCGAGGCGCGATAAACACCATCGAAGAGTCAAAAGGGATTTGAATCCCATAGATATCGACATCTTATCGGATAAACAGGACCTACCACAGCAAGTTGAGGCCGCACCTCATCAGGCCAAGCAACCTCGGGGAAGCCCGGGCGCCTCATCATACCTAGGTACAGCTTCTGGTGCTAGCTGCTACTCAAGTGGAACGGGCCAAACATTCACCCCACATGTTAGCTCTGCGCCCGACATGGATACGAGTAATGTGAGCATTGTTAGCATGCAACAATACTTCAAGACAGCTACGGAGGGCTTTGAAGGAAGGCTGTTGATTCATTGATTGAAAATATCAAACGCGTTGAGATTAACCTCGCCGAATCTATTGAATTTGAGAGCAAGCGGGTATCCGAGCTGGAAAAGAAAAATTCATCCCTGGAGAAAAGGATGTCAGAGTTGGAGAAAGAGCTAGCTCCGCTGCGTGTTTTAGCGGCATCGAATGCAGCAGGAATCAACAAGGCTGAACGTTTTTCTCGTAGGAATAACATCCGCCTCGTAGGCTATCCAGAAGCAGCGGACCAGCGTGAGCAATGCATCGAGATCGTGGAGGATATCGTTCGCGGGAAATTCGAAATCGACCTCAAGGTCGAGCGGGCTCATCGCGATGGAAAGCGCACGGAGAGACCTCGGCATATCCTCATTAAACTTCAGTCGTACCGGCATAAAGTTGACATCATGAAGAAGGCCCGCACCACATTGGCAAATGAAGCTTTCTTTTTTACTGACGACCTCACCAAAGATGACCTAACGGAAAAACGTACATGGTCGGCGGAGGTAAAGAAACTCTACGATCAGGGTGTGAAGCTGCGCTTCTCGGAAAGTGGCGTGATGGCTCAGGTGTTCCCTATGATTTCAGAGTCTAATCGACTAACAAGAGACGAGGTCATGTAAGATTATGTTATACTACTGTATTTGTATAATTATTATTTTGTTGCCATTTCTCTTCCATACATTTACCAGGTTAGCAAGTTGCCAAAGAAATCAACTTTTTGTTTATGACAAAGACTGTATTATCTCCCCTGACGTTTTTAGAATGTAATCGACGACCAATAGAAGAGGTCATGTAAATTACGTTATTCTACTGTACATGGACTCGCATAATTATTTGCCATGTCTGTTCCATACATTTACCAGGTTTGCAAGTTGCCAAAGAAATCAACTTTTAGTTGATGACAGAGATTGTATTATTTCCCCTGTTGTTTTCAGAGTGTAATCGACGACCAAAAGAAGAAGTCATCGAAGTATCGAAAATCAGTCGCACGACATGTAATCAAACCCCTGGCGAATTTTGGCACAAATTCCGCATGGAGCTTGTGTGACATACGCAAATGACGTCGCCAAAATTTCGTCACAATTTTCTTTGAATCGCCACAATCGCCAGATGTTCGTCGCTTTGTGAGATACTACCCTTACTTATTGGCAATTACACAGAAAACAGAAAAATGAAGGTTATTGATGTTTAAACACCTTTGCCCATTTCAAGTACGAAATGCTATCATGACGTATGAGTAGTAAAAGACATTACCGTTTTATTGTTTCGACTGAAAATGTGTTTCAATGAATATATGTCTACGATTATAATGATGCTTCATTTAAAGTTGATATTTTGTTATTGTTTGTTTGGTTTGAAGGATAATAAAAGATGAGCATGCCACTACACATTTCACTATATAATCGTGCTTATTCTATTTTTACGTTGCAGTGGCGGATTCACATGGGGGCCGAATCGGTTACAGCCCCCTTTTTGGCGTCTAAAGAAACGAAAAAAGATGGGAAGAGAAAGAGAAAAAGATAGGAAAAGGAGAAACAGAGAGAGAGAGAGAGAGAGAGGAAAAAAGGATTTAAAAACCCCACCGCAAGCCATGCGTAATAATGTGCATAAAATCAATGGCGGGTTGGAGGGGGGGGGGGGGGCAAAACGGCCGAGGACCTCCCCCTTTTTTGGCGGCCTAAAAAGGGATAAGATATCTCTCTTTTTACGCGACTGAAGACAAAGGAGAAATAAAGAGAAAAGAAGACAAAAGAGAAGAAGATAGAGGGCGAGAGAGAGAATAAAAAAAAGAACACGCAAACGAAAGTAGAACATTACAAAAACACAGTTCTATAACATAGACTTTAAGGCCCGAATTCACAAAGCAAGGTTTGAGCTCAAACCTCCTTTTGTTTCGCCAAACCTCCTTTTGTTATTTTCAAACCTGGTTTGTAAATAACAAAAGGAGGTTTGGCGAAACAAAAGGAGGTTTGAGCTCAAACCTTGGTCTGAGCTCAAACCTTGCTTTGTGAATTCGGGCCTAAGAGAGTAAGATAAATCATAGGGGCTGTGTGACTTTTAAGAAGAAAATCACAATTTCTACGGACATCTTGAAGGTTCAAATTTTTAAAAATTCAAGAACATCACGGGACTCCGTCCCCCGGACGTCTGCAAAAGACAATGCCCCTGCATCCCGCAGGGCCGTAGATAGAGGTGGTTCTCAAGACACCCTTTGTTCTATAAAATTATCCTTAAAAGAGAGAATAGATTTCAACGAAATAAACCAATAAGGGAAATCCAAATTTCAGAGCATACATAAGCGTTTCTCTTGCTCAAGACGGCTACCTTAAAGGTTCTGAATGGATAAAACTCGAGCCGCCTGAAGGCTACGTCCCTTGACCGGCAGGGGCTCTTTTCATTCAACTCACTAGAGACCCTAATGTGGGCCCCTTCACCCCATCCATAAAGGTAGAAGTGGTTTCCAAAGACAACCCTTTGTGTATAAAATGGTCTTTCGAAGAGAGTGTGTGTTTCCATCACTCAAGACGGATAACTTGAAGGTTCTGAATGGCTAAAACTCTTGAGCGTCCGGGGGCTCCTCCCCATGGTCCCTGGCATAGGGCCCTAAGACAGCTTCCTGGAATCCACCCAGAAGGGCCCAACCAAAAGGCGTACGTTTTCTTTCGCCTCTCTCTTTTTTGAAAATCCTAGATCCGCCGATGCGTTGAAACATGAGAACAAACTAATACAGACAAATATCTTTGCATTGCAAAAGATGTATCAACATCAATTTATTTACATCACAAAAAATCTTGGCGAACAACGTAATGATCCTTTATCAAATTTGTTTATTTATTTAACATTAAATGGTAAATTTTACGAAATAATAAGTGCGCCACAAAAATGATAGGCCATCAAAAAATACAATCAAGGACATTTATGATCGACAAAAGATTGTGGGTAAAGATTTATGATAATAATTTTCATTAGAATCTCTAGAGAAAAACAATGATCAAAGATCCTTTTTTTTTATCAATAAAATCCTATTCAGTGATTGGTCAACATAGCATCATGTGACCCAACATAACATTGCTATGATGTAACCGTGACGTCATCCATGGTATAGTGCACTTTACCATGGCACTATAGCAAGAACGACGTCATATATATGCGATCGATCAAGATCAATGTGCTATCGGTCGCGGTCGCGGTTTGTCCGTCTGCGCTGTTATCACCAGCCAGAGTACCTGCACTAAACACTACTTCAGTCACAGTTTAGATTATTATTAATATGCTTATGAAGGTTGGTTTAAAAAATATAAAACAAATATTTCATGCACTATTTCAAGCCACTAGTGAAATTATGGATTCCTCGGCGACAAAAAATATCACTATTTTATTCGGGGCTATGCCCCTCAGAAAATAGTGCTATTCCTGTCACCTCGATCCATAATTTCAACTAGAGCCTCTCAGTACATGGTATATTTGTTTACTGCTACACTTTTACAGTTTATGTCATGATGTCTTTTTCATATAATTATGTCAGGACTATTTATTATACTAAAAAAATATACATTTTATGATTTTCTTTTTTACAAACTGGAGGTAATTTATTGGTTTAATAGTTCATTTACAATATTCTCCATAAAATATAAGTGGGAATAGCTTTGGTTCTTGACATCTTCGACTTTTCTTTTTATAGACCTTTCTAATCAATGCGAGATAATATATCTGTACAGCGGTATAACAGAATTTGTTTCGTGAGATGCTAATTACATCAGTGTTATCAAGCATTCGTTTTTTAGTAACAACTCATACGGGTTATGACCTATTAAAAGAAAAAAGAAAGAACCTATTCACTAAATAAATGTAAGAAACATAGACAGACATTGTAACTATCATTTGATATCATATTTGATATAACCTAACGTCTAGTAGGGCAATCAACTTGAAACAATCACCAGGTAAAAAAACACTAAAACATTTGATGTTTAACAAATAGGAAACATATCCACGTCCATATAAAGCAGAAGTCTATCCCAGATGTGTGATCCCGTCCGAAATGTACTCGGCAAAGTTACTTTGTCAGCCTAACAATAGCTGGTGAGTTTTCCCACAAAGTCCCCTACCCCATCCCCCCCCCCAAAAAAAGAGTCAACTCCAGGAAGTACTATGACGATAAAAGTGATAAAAATATTTTTCAGGATAGGGTCGTCGGATAAACCACCATTTTGAAGTCTTGCTGTACAGTTCAGACACTATCTTCATTCCTCAATCACGTCACCAAATCGATTTCAACCCGACATCAAACCGACAAGTTTTGGGCGATTCGTAAGCGGTCGGTCTGCATGGAGTCGGTCTCGTTGGTATGACCGGGGTATTAGAGCAAAGGCATTCTGATTACAGTGACGAAGCTACAGGGGGCATGGGGACACGTGTTCCAATAGAGTGATACATAACAATAAAAAGAAAAAAGGGCAAATGGAGATGGGGCCCACACCCCCTTTTGTAAAGTGACATCTCAATGGATGGAATCTACTTTGCGTACACTATAGCTATTGCTATGTCTGACACCCCTCTGGCAAGCTTCATAATTACCAAGAGAAAATTTATTTTCGAGAGCAATGCATATATTAGTAAACCGATCAATTCACATCGTACTCAACATGGGAAACTTTACACTACCCCCTCGATAACAAGAGACAAGAACTGGCAAAGTATAAAGAATTGCATAAACAAACAAGGCTGCATTATTTATACCATGTTCATTGTAAGAAGCATTGTTTGTTTCGTTGATTGGAATGTCCCCTGATGATTCAAAGTCACCTAACTCACCAGGACATAGCTCTGACTCTCTCAGACTTACGAGACTTCTGTTCCTGAAATTCGATGGCTTCATACACTGGTACAGCTGGACGCCCGATAGCAAGAGCCATCTTCTAAGCGCTGTTGATTCACAGTCACAGTGCCATGGGTTCGGATCAAGATAGACGGTCCGAGAGAGCAACGGTAGAGAGCTTGGTAGAATCGATACGAGATGGTTGTTTCCCAGTCGTAGGATGAAATGACCCTGCTTGATGAACGCTGACTGACTGATGTGCTGGATCTGGTTGTTTTCTAGATTGAGCTCTTTGATAAAGATACAAAAAGTAAAACTCTGGGCAGAGATACTTTTGATGCGATTGCTATTTAGATCAACATGACGGATCCTCGGAATACCTAGAAACAAATCTTGGGAAACAAACCCAATATTGTTCTTACCTAAAAACACACTTTCGAGAAGAGGCGCTGTCATATTAGGAATATTTACTATACCGTTATCACATAGAAATAGCATATATTGTAACGCAGGGAGATAGAAACTGAGAATTTCGGGGTTATGCCGAAACATCGGGATATTGCTCAGGGATAGGTTCCTGAGAGATGAATTCCCGTTCATGGCAGACCAAGAGGAAATGTTGCCTAAACTCGTGTGCGACAAAGAAAGAGAAGCAAGATTGATGAAGTATTTTATGGGCAGTACGTGAATTGGATTACCTTCGAGTGACAAAATGCTAAGATGGCATGGACTAAAAGCACCAGCTTCAACATGTGTTATTCTATTCCATTCTGCAAACACTACATGT
Organism: Strongylocentrotus droebachiensis; assembly: GCA_035222895.1. Lineage (NCBI taxonomy): Eukaryota > Metazoa > Echinodermata > Echinoidea > Camarodonta > Strongylocentrotidae > Strongylocentrotus > Strongylocentrotus droebachiensis. The sequence goes on from JAVYIG010005220.1 coordinate 140,696, forward strand.
AAGTTGCACGTTATGTTACACGATTTTTTATTCAGTGTGACTGGACATGTCGACATTTTCGGCAAGGAGGTGAGAAGGTTGTAGGAGCAATATAGTTCTTCGGAATTCATCGGCAGTTCAATGTCGGTAAATCTATTGTAATCATATATCAAAGTATATCTCACTCGCTGTTTCTGCATAAAGTTTGTACTCATGCTGGATATAATGTTACCTGAAACATTAAGGTAACCAGGATATCCGAGCATATCGTCCAGAGCTGTCAATAAATTATTTCCCAAGTTTACCCTTTTTATACTGAGGTTTCCTGGAAACGAAACGTGTGTTATATAATTGTGTGCAAGATTGAGGCCCGACAAGAAAGTATAGTTCCTTAAATCAATCTCAGACACTGCTGTTATAGCATTTTCACTGAAGTCTAGATATTCAATTTTAGGCAAATAAGAGAAATCTGGAGGATCTGTTAGATAGTTCCCACACAATCGCACAGCTCTTAGGTTAAAGGATCCTTTAAATGCGTCATGTGACACTATTCGTATTTGGTTGAAAGATACATCTAGATAATCGAGCACGCTCATCTCGGTGAAATTTTGTAGGATGGAGAGTTGGTTGTACGAAAGTTTTAATGATAAAAGATTATGATGATGATCAAAAGGTCCCCAGTTCATATTCTTAACGTCGTTGTAACAGAGATTTAGAGTTACCAAACTAGGAATATCTCTAAGAAACGAAATATCTGCTATTGCATTGTGGTTAAGAAACAGAAAACGAAACTTGTTTAAATAGCAACTATCAATTTTGAGACTCGTCGTACTATCGACCATAATTTGCGTTAAGTGGAACTGACTGATTTTGTTCCTACTTAGATCCAGTGTTGTTATATCGGGTAAAGCACACATGTCTAAGGTAAACTTGCTAAATAGCTGTGTATCTGCTAACGAGAGATGGTGAAGGTGTGGTGAAAAGGGAATGATTTCTACATCTCTGATTGGGTTCTTAGAAAGAGTCAACACGTGTATGGTGTTGCTCTTATTACGAAGTACATCTGGTAAACATTGCAGGCGATTTCCATCCAGGAACAAATGGGTAACTGTTTTAATCCAGGATTCGGGGACAAACGAGATACCAGTGTACTCCATGTGCACATTGGTCAATGTACTGTACCTAGTTGATTGAAAGACCACATGAATCGGATTACCTGTAAGAACCATGGTTCTCAGAGAGGTAAGGTTCCCAAGATCTGGAAGGGAATGTATTTTATTTTCACTCACATC